>JAXCGZ010007793.1:75000-98497 GCA_037179515.1 Halocaridina rubra
ATTCAATATTAATAATTTTGTCAACCTTTGCGCCAAGCAAATCATGCCTTTCATTTCATAAAGCCCGAAGAAGCACTGGAGAGAAAAGAGACATATTTCTCTCCAAGGCTTGCCATTACTATCACTTTTACTATTTTAGTACTACTAATGCTACTGATATTATTATTATTATTCTATTCTATTTATCTATCTTGGCTGTTTCCCCCATTTGAGTTTAGGCGACTTAAAAAAAGAAACAATGCGGGATTACTTCGCTTTATGGGCAATGACGAGGGAGCTAGCGATCGTTTAGATGGCACTGCATGAGTGCCACAGACCATCCTCCCGGCACTTCCACAACCTGTGTCGCTTCATAATGCCAACTCCCCTACTGCCCCTACCACAGGGCTACCTCTGTAAGATGCAGCCCCGTGGTAACAGCAGATGCCCATCAGAGCTTCGTCATAATCGCTTGCCACTCATTCCTATTCCTAGCACTCTCACTTGCTTCCCTCACATCCATCCTCCTATCATTCAGGGCTCTCCTTACTCCATCCATCCATCCAAACCTAGGCCTCCCTCTAGCATTTTTCCCATCAACTCTTGCATTCATCACCTTTTTCAGCAGCCTTTCATCATCCATCCTTTCCACATGGCCGAACCATCTCAGAACATTCATATCTACTCTGGTTGTAATTTCTCTCCTCACACCCGTTCTTACTCTCACCACTTCATTCCTAACCCTATCCAATCGAGATACACCAATCATACTCCTCAGGCATTTCATCTCAAACACATTTAGTTTCCGTCTCTCACTTACTTTCATACCCCATAACTCTGATCCATGCATCACAGTTGGCAAAACCACTTTCTCATACAAAACTTTCTTAACATTCATTTCCAACCCTCTATTCTTCAACACTCCTTTCAATGCACCCAACACTTTACATCCTTCATTTACTCTGTGACACACATCTGCTTCCACTCCACCACTTGCAGCTATAACCGAGCCTAAATACTTAAACTGATTAACCTCCTCAAGCGTCTCTCCATTTAACATAACATTCAATCCAGCACCATCCTCATTTCTTGTACACCTCATAACCTTACTCTTTCCCACATTCACTCGCAACTTCCTTCTCTCACACACCATTCTAAATTCTGACACTAACTGACACAGATTTTCCTCTGGATCTGCCACCACCACAGTATCATCTGCAAACAGCAACTGATTCAGCTCCCACTCGTTATCATCCCCATGAACCATTCTCAAACCTTGACCATGCACTCGCTCATACACCTCTCTTACAACTCCATCAATATACAAATTGAACAGCCATGGTGACATCACACATCCCTGTCTCAATCCCACACTCACTGGAAACCACTCACTCACTTCATTCCCTACCCTAACACAAGCTCTACTGCCCTCATTCAAACTCTTCACTGCATGCAACAATTTACCATTAATTCCATATAATCTCAAAACATTCCACATAGCCTCTCTATCAACTCTATCATATGCTTTCTCCAGATCCAAAAATGTAAAATACACATCCTTAACCTTTGGTAAATATTTCTCACATAACTGCCTAACTATAAAAATCTGATCTATACAACCTCTACCCCTCCTAAAACCACTCTGCACTTCCGCGATCACATATTCTGTCTTAATCCCTAGTCCTATTAACCAGTATCCTACCATATACTTTTCCTACCACACTCAACAAACTTATACCCCTAAATTTACTGCATTCATACACATCTCCCTTACTTTTGCATAGGGGCACTATACAGGCAATCACCCATTCCACTGGCACCAATGACAACATAAAGCATATATTAAACACTCTCACTATCCATTCCAATGCAGTCACACCCCCTTCTTTCAACATCTTTGGTCTCACACCAACCATTCCAGGTGCTTTACCTGCTTTCGCTTCATACAATGCCCTTTTCACCTCCTCTCTTGTAATCTCTCTCTCATCCAGGCTAGGAATCAGGCTCACCGATTTTACCAAGCCTCTCCTTCCGATTTAACTAGCTCTGCTTTTATTATAGCTAGGAATCGCTGTACAGCTCAGATTCGAAGGTCTAAGGCTTCCTTTATAAGAAGGAAAGTTGATGACTTTAACTCCTCTCCCACTGACAAATGCTTCTGGTCCTTAGCCAAAAACCTCTCCAAAAACTTCTGTAACTCAAGCTTTCCCCCTCTCATTCGTTCTGATGGTTCTATAGCTTGCTCTCCCACTGACAAAGTCACTCTCTTTGGCTCTCATTTTTCTGCCAACTCTTCTATCAACGATTCCAGCACACCTGTTCCTCAGTCTTTTCCCCTATCTAACCCTATGCCCTCCCTTATTCTTTCTTCACGCAAAGTTCATAAGGTTCTTCGTTCACTAAAGACAAACAAGGCATCTGGTCCCGATGGTATCCCTGCAAGGTTCCTTAAGAAGTTTGCAGATGAACTGGCTCCCGTGCTTTGCCGTCTTTTTCGCCTCATTCTGTCAACCAGTATCTATCCTTCATCTTGGATGCATGCTCTAGTTCAACCTGTTCCAAAGAAGGGTGACCGCTTTATTCCTTCTAACTACCGACCTATTGCTCTAACCTCCTCTATTGCTAAAGTTTTCGAAACTTTGCTCAATGCTCACTTCTTGAAACGCCTTGAATCTAACTCACTTATCTCCGATCACCAGTACGGCTTCCGCAAGGCAAGATCCACTGGTGATCTCCTGTCCTATCTTACTCATGTATGGTCATCTTCTCTGAGGAATTATGGGGAATCCTTTGTCGTCGCCCTTGATATCTCTAAGGCTTTTGACAGAGTCTGGCACAAGGCTCTGTTGGCCAAACTCCCTGCCTATGGCTTTACCCCTTCTTTCTGTTCTCTGATTTCCAGTTTTCATACTGACCGCTCTATATCTGTAGTTATTGATGGCGCGACATCTAGCCCTCTCTCTGTTTCCAGTGGTGTTCCACAGGGCTCTGTTCTTTCACCTACTCTCTTCCTTCTCTTCATCAATGATCTTCTACAATCCCCATCTTCCTCTCTTCTTCATGCCTTTGCCGATGATTCTACCCTTCACTTTTCCTCTGCCTTTTCTTCACAACCTTCATCTGTTACTCGTAATCAATCTCGTATCACTCTTTCTTCTACTCTTAACTCCGATTTGCAGAGAGTATCTGAATGGGGCACTCAAAATTTAGTTAAATTCAATGCCTCCAAAACACAGTTTCTGGCTATCTCTTTATCTTCTTCTTCTCCTGATAACCCTATTGTCTTCAAAACTAATGAAATTTACCCTCTTAACTCTATCAATATATTAGGAATCCATATAGCCTCTAACTTGTCTTGGAGGAATCACATAATCTAAATTTCTGAATTTTCATCCAAAAAATTGGGGGTTTTGTTTCGTTTTCGTCATTACTTTTCCTCATTGCAGTTACTTAAAATTTACAAAGGTCTTATCCGCCCCTGCTTAGAATACTGCTCACACATCTGGGGTGCTTCTTACTTTACTTATCTTCTTGATAGGGTTGAATCTAAGGCAGTCAGACTCATTAATGATCCTTTTCTTACTTCTAACATGGATTCTCTCTTCGCCGTAAGGTATCTTCCCTTTCGCTTTTCTATCGCTACTACGTCCATCGCTGCTCTGATGAGTTGGTGAGTCGCATCCCTCCTCCACTGCCGAGGCCGCGTAACACTCGCCAAGCGGCCTCATCTCACAGGTACTGTGTGGAGATTTGTAGCTCGCAGATTGGTCGGTGCAGTGACTGCTTCTTCCCATCTACCTCCAGACTCTGGAACTCTCTTCCTCCTTCTGTCTTTCCTAATTCTTATGACCTTTCATCCTTCAAAAAGCAGATCTATCGTCATCTCAGAGCCTAGTCCTCCATATCTCTGGGTCCTCTTTACTTTGACTGTTTTTTTCTGTCTGTCGTTTTCCTTTGTGTGACATTACCTCATCTCTTCCTTGCCCTTAACCTTTTTCTTTTCCTTCGTCTAGGTATTTTCTCGTGCCCGGGCCTTTGTTGATGAGGGCAGTTTCTGCCTGTCCCGGTGTCACACTCTTAAAAAAAAAAAAAAAAATTCATCTCCCATTACTGGCCCTTGAACCCCCCCCCCCACTGCCATTATAGCTGCCTCTCTATCTTCCTCAACATTCAGCAAGCACTCAAAATATTCTGCCCATCTTTTCCTTGCATCGTTCCCTCTTAACATCTGTCCATTCATATCTTTCACTGTCTCTTCCATCCTCGATCCACCCTTCCTTACTTTCTTCACTTCTTTCCAAAACTTCTTTTTACTCTCCTCATATGACCTACTAAAATTCTGTCCCCACCTAACATTTGCCAACCTCTTTTCTTCCTCTACCTTCCGCTTGGTTTCCACATTTTTCTCCCTATATCTTTCATACTTCTCCCTACTTTTACACTGCAGCCATTCCTCAAAAGCCCTCTTATTATTATTATTATTATTATTATTATTATTATTATTATTATTATTATTATTATTATTATTTTATTATTATTATTATTATTATTATTTTATTAAGTTTTACTTTGCTTTAGGAAAAAATAATGAGTAAAAATATATTATCATCTAAGTTATATATGAAAAATCCTTAAAAATCTTTAACACTAAAGGAAACTTCGAAAAAAAACCTTATCTGCTCAGACCCAGTTATACCGACAGCTTAATGATAAGTTTGGAATTAAAAACTTTATTTTTATCTTTAATATAATTATATTAGTGTTGTATTTCAGGTAAATTTCCTATCATGGTGATACGTATCACTTCATTTCACACAAAAAATACAAATTGCTATCCTATAATAATTTCTTTGCTGCCTAACATTTAAAGAAAATATCTGACGTGTTTCCCAGTAAACGCTTGCCATGATTTATGACTAAAAAACTTGTAGTATGGGCTCATTCGGCAAAGTGAGTACACAGGTAAAGAAGTAATTCAGTAGTAATGAAGAGCGAGGAAGGGTGTTTCCAGACTAAGTGCAAATGGATAAACATTTACAATGAATGCAACTGACAATATTCCATTCAGTGAGAGACGCTCACACGGAGAAATCCAGGAGAAGGGAGATAGCCATAAAGAAAAACAAAAAGAACAGAGAAAGACCGCAAGCTGGATAATAAACCAGCAAGTTACTAAGACAGACAAACAAAGTAAGGAAGTTAATAGTTAGACAAAACTTGCTCTTTTTCGAGAGTTGATTTGAAATTCCACAATACAGGCGCATAAATATGCCATTTCATTTGGGTTTATTAACTGCATAAAGAAACAAGTGGAGAGAGAGACATGAAGTTAGCAAATGCGATTATATGGCCGAAAGAAATACATAAGTAAGTTAAGTATACCGATACAAATGCTTAGCCTATAGATTGCCTCTACTCTCAACCAAGGGAATGAGGTCGATATTGGGAAGGATGGTGCGCAATACCACATGTACATATGGGTAAGAATTCATCAACAAAAACGAAATCATAATACCGTCATTTCCTTACCTCTGCAAATGACGCAATCATCCTGACAGGGGGAGATCTTCTTCGGGAAGGCGTAGGAGGATGTTTTTTAAAAGTAAATTCTGAGAGAATTAATTTGACTGCGAAGCTAATACGGCGCATCACCTAGAAGAAAAGCAAGGGAGAGAGCAAATTTAAAGAAGAGTTAAATTAACATTTCCTTTTCCTAAGTTGCATTCATAATATTTCTTAAATTAAAAAATAACTGATATTTTTTAGAGTATTTTGCCTGTACAAGCTTGCATTAATTCACATGACTTTATCTGTTAAGAGACAATAGTTTTTTCCATAACACTTATCATTACAATTTCTTTGCTGTTACTGAAATAAATGCACTCGATAATTCGGTAAAAATGATTCAAAGTAATTGGTGCTAATTTTAGGTAAAGAATAAAAAACTTTTGCTTTAATACTGACTCAAGACAGCCAACATTTGTGTTTAGTGTTTATCTATGAATATCATAAAGAAGTAGAAAATCTATGAATAAAATAAACGTGTTCGAATTCATTAAATGACTTTGGGTGTTAATGAAAAAATAATGATAAGAAATACAGAAAAAAAGAAAGAGAAAAGCTGGTACAAATGAAACAACAGTAATTACATTGAACTCTATATATGTATGTGTGTGTGTGTGTGTGTGAGAGAGAGAGAGAGAGAGAGAGAGAGAGAGAGAGAGAGAGAGAGAGAGAGAGAGAGAGAGAGAGAGAGAGAGAGAGAGAGAGAGAGAGAGAGAGAGAGAGAGCAAATTATATTTTATCATTGTGTATGTGTAAGCATGTGAATAAGCTGCAAGTATAAATAGACATTATCTGTTGATAGAAATATTCTAAGCAAAAACATGAAATCAAATCATTAAGAGTTTTCATAAAAAAAAAATTGCAACCAACCCGATTCAAGTTTATAAGCTTAAAACTGAAAATGAAAGTGCAATTCTATATTAAGAGTAAAGGGCACAAGTGCAATGCTGGTGTTCAGATATTTACATATATGAAATGACAGGCGTGCATATATATGTATGTATTGGTGCAAGCTCTGGATACTCACCTAAAAAAGTATTCTACTACTGATAAAGAAGCCAGAAGTACAAGGACTATGCTAAAAATATGCACTGAAAAGGGTTTTTCTAGATCTAGTATACATGAAGAAACATAATAGGAATAATTATATCACCTACAAATACAAGAGTTTCCATAAGCTTAACATAATTCAATCCTTGATAAGTGAAAAGGTCACGGGGAAAAAAATTCACCGAATCAGAACAAACTCCAGAAACTATAAAATGACTGTTCTTCGCATGAAGTTTGGATGTCATCATATTTAGGGTCTTTTAATATGCCTTTCCGAGAACCGCAAACTCTTCTTCTGCCAAGGTTACTTTTACTCATCAGCAAATTTGTTCTGCATTTACTCTATTTTCCTTTTCTTTTTTCGTCCGTATATTCTGCTTTTCCTATTCTATTTCCCATTATATTCTTTTTTTCTTCTCATTATTATGAACTCTGTTGATCTGTTCTCCTCTATATGTTACATACCCCTCTCTCTCTCTCTCTCTCTCTCTCTCTCTCTCTCTCTCTCTCTCTCCCTATATATCCACTATCCACTATATATATATCTCTCCTCCATATATATATATATATATATATATATATATATATATATATATATATATATATATATATATATATATATATATATATATATATATATATATATATGCACTTTTCCTAAGTGACTCCGGTATATAGAGAAATTTCCACAAAATCACCTTTTCAAACTACCTGCGCCGGTATTTTGAAATCGTTAGTTTATCATCCCCTAAATTATTCTAATCCAAATTTAACACATCCGAAGGAGTAGTTTGAAATTGATAGCATAACCACGACCTCCTAGAAATCTAAATGCAATTATAAAGTAGTTTGAAAGGAAGGATACTCGGAAATGGCTCCACACAATGAAAATGAACTTTCTTTGGCTGGCTGGCATAGTCAGCCTATTTGAAATCAGAATAATAATATGTAGTTAGTTTATTAGAAGTATTAACGCAAAAGACTGAGGACTAAGTTTTTGAAAGAAAGAAATCCATGTATAAAAGACAGTGATGATAAAAGTAATAAGGTTCCTCTAATGGCAATAGCTACTGCATTCCATTAATGGATAGGCTAAGTACAAAAGGTCCTTGGAAATGAATAGGAGCCCTTGTCTGGATTAATGGAATATCTGCGTGTGCAACAATGCATCTGAGCTATGTCATGTATATGTGGGTATGCTGTGAAATTAAAATCAATAGAAGTCAATTAATATTTACATATAACAAAACATCGCTCAGGTTCAGTTGAAATGAGAGACCATATATATATATATATATATATATATATATATATATATATATATATATATATATATATATATATATATATATATATATATATATATATATATATATATATATATAAATATATATATATATATATATATATATATATATATATATATATATATATATATATATATATATATATATATATATATATATATATATATATATATATATATAATATAATATATATATATATATATATATATATATATATATATATATATATATATATTATATAATATATATATATATTATATATATATATATATATATATATATATATATATATATATATATATATATATATATATAATATAATATATATATATATATATATATATATATATATATATATATATATATATATATATATATATATATATATATATATATATATATATATATATATATATCCTGCCTGGGTCATCCACAGGGTAGGTAGGTAAAGATCTTCTGCCGTGAGGTCCAACAGCGGTAACTGGCTTACTACTTCCTCTTCATCACAGACATACACACACACACACACATGGCTTTCATAGTTGTAAGGAAAGCTCTCTAGTATTTCAAGCTGAGTAGACATGATTTACTTATACAGTATAATCGTCTTAACAAAAAAAAAATGAGTAAGTATACAGTATATTCTGTATATTTTTAATTTTATACAATTTCTCTCAGTTAACTTTCATTATATTCTTGAGTCCTATTATCTTCTAAGATATTACAAAATGTCTTTTATCACTTAAACTCATATCTCTTTGCAATATTCCTCGACTTAGCAATATTATCACTCGAAATCTGCATATTATATTCCGTGCATTCTCTGTTATGACACCCAAAATCCCTCTGGATCCCTTATGATATTTCGTCATAATCCAGGCTCAGCCAGTAATCCATCTTGGAAGTGGAATAAGAAAGAGAGCTAATTCCTTCCTCCTTCCTCATCATGAGAATGCAGTCCCTCACTGCATGGAATTCATTGGGCATCTGTGTCTGTCTTGTGCGCATGAATGTGTGTGTGTTATTGCATGTGAGTGACTGTGTGTGCATTTTTGCATGTTGATATATGACACTTAATGAGCCTTAATAAGGCTTCCACTCACAATTTATGAGAATACACACCATTAATCGAATGTGTTTTGTTATAGTTTAATTTTCTATATATAGTGTAACCCCTGAGGGAGGGGGGATATAGTACTTCCTCCGTGTCCCCCTGCGTGTCGCAAGAGTCGACTAGTCGGGCCGGAGCGAGAGGACTGGGAATCCCCTCCTCTGTACTTCCTCTTCCCAAAGAGTCGCGGTATTTTGTCTTGACTCAGCCACTCCCCTTATAAGGGAAAAAATGGCTCATGTATATGGACAGAAGATATAATAAGATATATAAAGAGAATGCGACCAAAACTTATTCACAAAAGTAATGGGTCCACAAATATCCAATACATATAAATGCTTACCATTTTTCCTTACAAGATACTCGAGTATTCAGTTAATATTTAAGCTAATCCTTTCTTCTCCCTTTCCAATTCATTTCTCGTACTCTTTCGATTTAATTGATATGATGGACCTTTTATCATAGATATATGACCCAGAATTCACTTAAATGTTCTTTAAGCGAGGTCAAAAGAATTCTGTGAAGACAGACCAACAGTTCCTTTTCTTCTTCTTCGTCTCTAAAGTTTTATCAAGAAAAGTCTTTGAAGGAAAGGCTCCAGTGAAGAAGAGAACAAATTAGTTTTCTTCTTTGCCAAGTAGGAGAAAAATTACTCGTCTGATGATTGCTACTGAGGGACCTCCATACTTAAAACTAATTTCGTTATGAAAACAAAGATAAAAACTATTTCATAAATTTAATATTAGCAAAATTAGTTTAAATGCAGACCATGCATCTTGGAGAGAATTTTACGGTCATATGGGACTGTGAATGCTGAGAAGCAAAATAGGCCTTTCCTTCTTACAACTTTCATCCTTAGTATTACTGAAAACATTCTTAGGACCCGTAAAGAAATTGAATGCTCTTTCCTTTACAAAGCGTAATAAATGGTCTCTTTCAGTAACACGTACGGTACTCACAAATATCTTGTGAGACGCTTTTATCTCTAGAAAATTATTTTAGTTTTTTTCTGGGATGGTAAGAGCAAACAAACAAACAAACAAACATTTATTTCCATTTGGCAATGGCTATTTTTTTTTTTTTTACAAAACTAAGAGTATACTTATAAGTAGACATGTAATTGAGCTAATATGTAAGAGGGTAATACATACAGTGAACAGAAGAGAGAATAAAACAGAGTTGAGAACTGGAGGGGAAAATGAAAACTGGACAAGGGTAAAGTAAGAGCAATGCAAAGGGCGCGAAGGAAACTTCTATAAAGAAACAAGTAGAGCAAGAGTAAATGGTGGGTACTCAAAGGATATAGCGGAAATGACTGAAATTAATGAGAAATCAAAGCAAAGAAGAGGAGGAAAATTGAGAAACAATTACATAATAAACAAACAAGCTACAGGGAAGAAATTTATGCCATACACCCTGATTTCTGCCCCAAAGATCAGTCTCATTATTAGTAAATTATATCAAAGCTCTTCTACGAATGGTGCATGGGAGTAACCTTTCTTACTGAAGGTAACTACTTATTGTTATAAGTTTATCTGAAATCTATACAAGATTACAATTTGTATTGTAATAGCTATTTGCTTGAACACAGATTCGCACCATAATACATGGCAAAGATATTATCCGTTTGAATACGCAAGTAATTCCAAGCTGCAAATATTAAAATTCTCAGGAATCTTTATTACATATTATTTAGTCTGGAAGGAAAAAATTAACGAGGACCTGAAGTGACAGCGTCTTCGTCGCAAGTCCACCCTTTGGAGCTGCAACTCAAACGAGGAACACCAAAAAGGCCAAACTTTCACAAGCAACCCCTGGTCTTTCAGGGGCATGAGAGCCTGGGAGAGTCTTCGGTCATCCGGGTAATTACCTCATCTCTCAAGACAAAAAAAAAATAAATAAATAAATAAATAAATAAATTCTACACTGAAAAATGACTTTCCAGTGATCATTTCTCGTAGACTCCTTCTACCTGGAGACACTGAGAGCAACCAAGGAAACATATAATGGAAGACTGTACCGCACACAACCATATACGCCACCAACACGACTTACACTCACCAAGAGCCATGTGGAAAAGCCCGGGATAAGTACAGCCTTCCCCAGAGACTCGGGGATGTTCGGCCTTGGCAGCTAAGGAAACGAACAACAACAGGAAGACGTGGCGCACGGCAATTTTTTTTTTTATTCCCGTAGAAATTCGATTGAACGTACTCTTCCAGTCATAATCAATTAAGGATCAGTGTCTATATGGCAATTACGGGAGTGCTAAAACATATATGTAAAGTAATAAATCAACTCGCAGAATTTTATCTCTTGCTTGGGAGTTGCGGGAAAGGTTTACTTTCTTTATATGAGGCCCGAATATGCTATGAGGGTTATTACATGACTTACTATGAACCCTTTTAGGAACTCAATACATCCATTTCCAAGTAGTTTCCAATCCCAAGTTAATTCGTAAAACTACCCATACCAACTAATATACTCACTAAGATTTCTGCAGACATTTATAAAAAAAAATATATTATGTGCTCTTAAGATTTGCGACTCTATATTTTTAGACTAGGACATTTACAACGTCACTAATAGCTCCAAACAAATAACTAGTTCTTTCCAAGGAAACAATTGGAATCTTGAAAGTAGAAAAGTCTTAAAACTACCCCCGTTCTCCCAAATTAGGAAATGTCACCAAATATTTAATAGATTACCATTTAGATTTTACAACAAGTAACTTATAAGACGCATAGAAGTAACTGTGATCCCTTACTCCCTCAAACACATTATTAATGTAAACACCAATTTGTATCATGTTAGAGAGACGAGGAACAGCCTAGACCTTAGATAAAAGAACACAATAAATCGATCTCTTTGTACCACAAATATAGTGTAGACACAAAACATCACAAGGACCATAATCATCACTTAGATTTTGAAAAGAGTTAAACCGGCTTCTTAAAGTAATAAACATAAAGGTAGAATATTAACTGGGAGAGAGTAAATAAGTCACTTACAAGCATTTCCTAGCCAGAGATCTTTTAGAAAGGTCGACAACATATGTTCCTCCAGTATCTTCAAGGAGGCCAATCTTCTCAGTGTTTGTAAAAAGACATTCCCGATTTCACTCCCTTACCTCAATCTCCTTAGCCCTACTCTCCTGGCCCTATTTTTATTATTATTATTATTATTATTATTATTATTATTATTATTATTATTATTATTATTATTATGACTGTGACACCAGAACTGAAAAAAAAGCTACCCTCATAGAGCATGGGTACGAAGAGATTATAAAGAGAAACAGAGATGGGGAGTATTGTGACATGTCAGATGTAAAGGGATAATAAGACATGTAACGATTATCCAAGAATATTCGGTGTTGATGTAGGAATAGAAAGAGAACTGTAACTGAAGGAAGACTTAATGTCGAACTGTCCTGGACAGTCTTATTCAAGTCCACAAGACCCTTGATCTGTAGTATCGCAACGGGTGGTTGTGCCACGGACCAACCTACTACATGTCAGAAATACTACGATATATATATATATATATATATATATATATATATATATATATATATATATATATATATATATATATATATATATATATATATATATATATATATATATATATATATATATATATATATATATGCGTGTATGTGTGCGTGTTCTACTGAATATAACTGCCACACACACACACACATATATATATATATATATATATATATATATATATATATATATATATATATATATATATATATATATATATATATATATATATATATATATATATATATATATATATATATATATATATATATATATATATATATATATATATATATATATATATATAGATAGATAGATAGATAGATAGATAGATAGATAGATAGATAGATAACTGTTCCACATGGGAGACTTATTAGAAAGCTGCAAGTAATGGCTAGAATAGGTGGAAATGTTTTGGAATGGATAAAAACTTACTTAGAAGGAATGGAACAGAGGGTTAGAGTAAGACACTCAGTGTCTGAATGGAGAAGAGTTAGCAGTGGAGTTCCACAGGGTTCAGTTTTAGGGCCACTTTTGTTCCTTGTATATGTAAATGACCTACCAGAGTCTGTAAATTCATTCATGAATATGTTTGCAGATGATGCAAAGATTGTGAAGAAAGTAAAAAACGAGAACAATGGTAGAGAACTTCAGGAGGATCTAAATAATCTGCATGAGTGGTCAGAAAAGTTTCTAATGAAATTCAATACTTCAAAATGTAAGGTAATGAAAATGGGTACAAGTGCAAGAAGGCCCAAGCTTGACTACTCGGTGGCTGGAGTACAACTTCAAGAGACAGAAAATGAGAGAGATCTAGGAGTAAACATACTGGCAGATTTGTCTCTAGAAATACATATAAATGGCATAGTAAGGGCAGCATATGCATTCTTATGAAATGTAAGGGTCGCCTTCAGGCACACGGACAAGGAAATGTTCAGAAATATTTATGTAACTTATGTGAGGCCAAAACTCGAATATGCAGCCCCCTTTTGGAATCCGCACTTGAAAAAGCACATAGCTAAGCTTGAAAAAGTTCAAAGACATGCCACGAAACTGGTGCCAGAAATACGCAATCTCAGTTATGATGAGAGGCTGAGGGAATTAGACTTACCATCACTCGAAGCTAGAAGAGTGAGGGGGGATATGGTGACAGTCTTTAAATTTCTTCGTGGTTATGATAGAGTGGATAGGGATGGATATTTTGATATGGCTGGCTCTAGAACTAGAGGTCATAGTTTGAAGCTTCGTAAGAAAACTTCTTTGCAGGATGTAAGGAAATACTTTTTCAGTGTAAGAGTAGTTGATAATTGGAATGGGCTAAGCGAGGAGGTAATTAATGCTATGTCAATCCACAGTTTTAAGGACAGGTATGATAAGTATCACTTAGCCAATTCCAATTATCAACTGCTCTTACACTGAAAAAGTATTTCCTTACATCCTGCAAAGAAGTTTTCTTACGAACATTCAAACTATGACCTCTAGTTCTAGAGCCAGCCATATCAAAATATCGATCCCAATCCACTCTATCATAACCATGAAGGAATTTAAAGACTGTCACCATATCCCCCCTCACTCTTCTAGCTTCGAGTGATGGTAAGTCTAATTCCCTCAGCCTCTCATCATAACTGAGATTGCGTATTTCTGGCACCAGTTTCGTGGCATGTCTTTGAACTTTTTCAATCTTAGCTATGTGCTTTTTCAAGTGTGGATTCCAAAAGGGGGCTGCACATTCGAGTTTTGGCCTCACATAGGTTACATAAATATTTCTGAACATTTCCTTGTCCGTGTGCCTGAAGGCGACCCTTACATTTCATAAGAATGCATATGCTGCCCTTACTATGCCATTTATATGTATTTCTAGAGACAAATCTGCCAGTATGTTTACTCCTAGATCTCTCTCATTTTCTGTCTCTTGAAGTTGTACTCCAGCCACCGAGTAGTCAAGCTTGGGCCTTCTTGCACTTGTACCCATTTTCATTACCTTACATTTTGAAGTATTGAATTTCATTAGAAACTTTTCTGACCACTCATGCAGATTATTTAGATCCTCCTGAAGTTCTCTACCATTGTTCTCGTTTTTTACTTTCTTCACAATCTTTGCATCATCTGCAAACATATTCATGAATGAATTTACAGACTCTGGTAGGTCATTTACATATACAAGGAACAAAAGTGGCCCTAAAACTGAACCCTGTGGAACTCCACTGCTAACTCTTCTCCATTCAGACACTGAGTGTCTTACTCTAACCCTCTGTTCCATTCCTTCTAAGTAAGTTTTTATCCATTCCAAAACATTTCCACCTATTCTAGCCATTACTTGCAGCTTTCTAATAAGTCTCCCATGTGGAACAGTGTCAAACGCTTTCTGGAAGTCTAGGAATATGCAATCTGCTCAGCCCTCTCCTTCCTGTAAGATTCGGCTTACCTCATCATAAAATTCTAATAAGTTTGTTACTGTTGATCTACCTTCTCTAAAGCCATGGTGCTTCACTGACAAAAAGTTGAAGGATTCCAAGTGAAGAGAGATAAGTTTCCTTAGTAGTTTCTCCATAACTTTGCAAACTATGCTGGTCATGGAAACTGGTCTATAGTTAAGAGCCATATCCCTCCTTCCCATTTTGAAGATAGGTATCACATTTGCTTGTTTCCAACATCTTGGAATCTCCCCTGACTCCAGTGACTTTTTAAATATGATACTTAGTGCCACTGATATTGAGTTTACGCATTTTTTAAGCACATGAGGGGATATGTCATCAGGACCTGTAGCTTTATGAACATCTAAATCCATCAGCACTTTGCATACCTCTGTGGCTGTAAGGTTGATGTTCTCTAATACCGGCCCTTGAGCTTCTATCACTGCAATCTGAGGGGGTGGGGTATTTTCTACTGTAAATACTGACTGAAACTCCTTGTTCAATTCTTTGCAGATCTCTTCATCCGTCTCAGTGATGCTTCCATCCGCTCTCTTTAGCCTTAAAACCTGTTCTTTTACCTTCAGTTTTCCTCTGATAAAGCTGTGGAAAAGCTTGGGATTTTCTTTAGCCTTCCTGGTGATGTCCCTCTCATAGTCTCTCTCTGCCTCTCTCCTTTTACTTAGGTAGTCATTTCTTGCTCTTTTGTAGGTTTGCCAGGCATTTATGTTTTTTCTCCTATACCTTTTCCAGCATTTGTCTCTCCACTCCTTAGCTCTTTTACACCCATTATCGAACCATTTCTCTCTGGCATGAATTACACCTACTGGTGACAGGTATGCAGCAATCTACTATCTTCCCATATTTCTCACAAAAGATGTCATACATTTCTTGTACAGATTTGTTGTAAAATAACGTTCTCCAGTCAAGAACTGCAAAAAGCTCATTCATTTTGATGTAATCTCCTTTCGGATAGTTCCTCCTCATGTCCTCAATGCCTCTACTCTCAGGAAGAATGTCTTCAATGATATACTCCATCAACAACACACATTGGTCAATCTTTCCAATTGGTGGTACATACTCAATTATTTCAATATCCAACACATTATCTGTGAATACTAGATCAAGTAGTGATGGCTCATCCCCACCCCTGGCCCTTGTTGGTTCCATTACATGTTGGTGTAGGAAATTCCCTTGTACGCAATCTAGGAATCTTGCCCTGAATGGGTCCTCACCACTGTGTGGGTCAAGATTTATCCAATTTATCTCTTTATGATTAAAATCTCCCATAATCAAAATCCTACATTTTTTTTCCCCGTGCCATGCTAACAACTGAGTTTATGACTTCAACAGTACCTATATGACTTTCCTCATAAACTTCAAGCCTATTCTGGCTCTTTGGTGTGTTATATACAACAGTTATTATAATGCTCTCTGACAAAGTATTTATGCAAGCAACAAGAAATTCCTTGAACTCACTTTCTATAGCCAAGTTTATTTCTTCAACTTGAATCCTTTCACTTATGAGCAGTGCTATCCCTCCATCAGTCCTCTCAGATCTTTCAACCCTTAGTATTCTGAAGCCTTTAGGAAAAACTGTGACACTGTTTATGTCCTCACTCAACTTAGTCTCTGTAATTGCTACTATATCTGCCTTACTGTTGTGAATCCTATCTTTTAATTCTACTGCCTTACCAGCTAATCCATCAGCATTTGTGTATAACAATCTTAATGAGGCCCCATCCCCTGATCTTCTGTCATTATATTCTTTATCTCCCCTTTGTCTGGATGAACTCTGAAATGAAAATTTTTCTTCTCTTCTTCATTTCTTTCCTCATTTAACCTTCTTGCCTCTTCCAACAAGTTTTTGATCTTTCCCATCTCTTCCTGTGTTACTGTATTGTCTAATGAACACTTCTTTGAATTCTTGAAGGTCTTTCAGACTTTTTTTTCTCAACAATATTTCCCTACATATTTCCCCTCTCTCAAAGGTTACTTTTGTTGGTCTCGGCTTTCCTTCCCTCGAATATTTACCTAGTTGGTGTATGCTTACAATATCCTCAGGACCACAAACTACTCCAAGCTTTCTTATCATGTCTACAACCCTAGCTTTATTTTCTTCAAGTCTCCCCTGCCATGTTGGCTCCTGGGATTCGCTTATGCCTGAGATTACCACTGTCTTCTCTTTATCAAGGGCCTGTTTAATCATTGGATTTGCCCTTTCCATCACAACGTCTTTCATTTTTTCGCTTACTGTCTTTTTATAGTCAACTGTTTGTATGTTTTCCACTGCCACCACCTTTACAGCATCTTTTACTGCCACATTCCCCTTTAGTGCATCAGCAAAGGAAGTTTTCATGGCATCATTTTCCATATTCAGCTCCTGGAACTCTTTTCTGAACTGTTCAATGTTTTCCTTAATCTGGACATTCCAAGCAGCAGTCTCGTCTCTCTCAGAAGAGAGCAGTGAACTAACATCTAATTCCTTTAGGTTGTCATTCAGCTGTGTGTGTGTGTGTGTGTGTGTGTGTGTGTGTGTTTGCGTGTGTGTGTGTATGGATTTTATCGTTCAACCTTATATTGAATTACAGTTAGGTGGTGGATTATATTTAATAATAATAATAATAATAATAATAATAATAATAATAATAATAATAATAATAATAATAATAATAATAATAATAATAATAATAATAAAAATAATAATAATAATAATAATAATAATAATAATAATAATAATAATAATAATAATAATAATAAAAATAATAATAACAAAAATACTAATACGAATACGAATACAAAGACGAAGACGAAGACGACGACGGAGAAGAAGAAGAAGAAGAAGAAGAAGAAGAAGAAGAAGAAGAAGAAGAAGAAGAATTAAGGTAATGACATGTGAGTTAGCAAATGCAAATACGAGTAATTACTAATTATGCTTGATATTTTATTTGTAAAACTCACATGGTATAATTGCGCCATTATACATTCATGACAGGTTTTTTTTATGATGGACGAGAATTAAAACATGCCAATAACTATGGAGTTAATTTACCCTGAAGTTATTTGCATAAATTCAGTTGAAAATTAATGTTTTTGACAAATGTCAACTTATCCTTTATGTTATTTTACATATTAATGACTTGCTCTATTAGTCGATGAAGCCTCTCATCTAGTCCTGTAACGATTCCTTTGGGTTATTAATTCATATTTCGTGTCAGAATTATATTATATCCTCTTCTGCTGGATTTCATCCATCAAGGATACTACTTTAGTAACGCCTTCTCCCCCCGCCACATTCATTTCATATTCCGCTTTTCATAACTAAATAAATCTAAATGTACCCTATGCACATAGCTAAGCTTGAAAAAGTTCAAAGACATGCCACGAAACTGGTGCCAGAAATACGCAATCTCGGTTATGATGAGAGGCTGAGGGAATTAGACTTGCCATCACTCGAAGCTAGAAGAGTAAGGGGGGATATGGTGACAGTCTTTAAATTCCTTCATGGTTATGATAGAGTGGATAGGGATCGATATTTCGATATGGCTGGCTGTAGAACTAGAGGTCATAGTTTGAAGCTTCGTAAGAAAACTTGTTTTCAGGATGTAAGGAAATACTTTTTCAGTGTAAGAGTAGTTGATAATTGGAATTGGCTAAGCGAGGAGGTAGTTAATGCTATCTCAATCCATAGTTTTAAGGACAGGTACGATAAGTATCACTAAGTCTAAAAATGGAACCGATCAGGAGACGGGAAGATACGAGCTTTGGGCTCTTTCCCGTAAACACAATTAGGTAATCACAATTAGGTAATCACACACACACACACATATATATATATATATATATATATATATATATATATATATATATATATATATATATATATATATATATATATATATATATATATATATATATATATATATATATATATATATATATATATATATATATATATATATATATATATATATATATATATATATATATATATATATATATATATATACATATATATATATATATATATATATATATATATATATATATATATATATATATATATATATATATATATATATATATATATATATATATATATATATATATATATATATATATATATATATATATATATATATATATATATATATGTCATTTTTTAAAATAAACGTGATTCAAAAAATTTCCTTTTATCAGTAAGGCCTATTCTCTAAAAAAATGCCGACGATGAAGTCTTCATCAGCATATGAGGCAATAGATTAGCCAGTGCTCAAAAAGCAGTAGACCTGTTCCATCAGAAAAGCAAGGAGCTGGGACGCAAAATCAACGGTAATAAAACAAAAGCTATGGCCGTAAAAACTCCAGTACCACTAGCCTCGCTCACCCTAGCCAATGGAAACATAGAGTGGGTGGATACATTCATGTATGTAGGAGTTTACATAAACAGGCAACTCACCTTCAAACCTCAAATCACATATCTCTGAGAAAGAGCACACTGCAGACTAACCCCTATGAGATATATGACATCTCTCCAAGAAGGAGCAGGTATTCAGGTCCTGAAGAAATTTTACACAGCCACTATTAGATCCCTGCTTACCTACAGCGCCCCAACCCTAGCCAACCGCAGTGCACAACACATTTCCACTGTAGAAGTAATCCAGAACAACGCCATGCGTTACATGCTGGGGACTCCTATGTGAACCAGGATATATAACCTAAAAATGGAAACAAATTTACCTCCTCTATATAGCTGGATAAACGTCTCCAACACCAACTCCATAACAAAGGCTCTGCTATCTGAAAAGAGATCCCACACACAGAAAAAACTGAAAGAGGCCCTCAACAAACATCCAGACCTCCCCATCCCAAACAGCTATGCCGGCCAGCTTCTGAAAAATATACATAAATGCAACATGGCATCTGAATTGGCAAGTATCAACTTAGACAAGCCCTGCACCAACTACAAACTGCTATTCCCATGGAGAGCACACCCAGCAAAATTCAACACCACTAGTCTTCCAGATAGCAAGAAAGCCTGTACAGAGATACAACTGCACAAAGCAGCTCTAGCTGCTATCACAAAAACTAACCAAGCAGAAGGCATCTCCTACTACACAGATGGAACTGTCAACACAAGTATCCCTGCAACTGGAGCAGCAGTCTACTTAGAACATTTTACAGCTTCCTGGAGACTTTCAGACTCCTTCTCCACTCTGCAAACTGAGTTATTTGCCATCAAAATGGCTCTGCAAAACTAAATGAAAAAAGGACAAGGACCTGTAACCATACACACTGACTCACTCTCCTCTGTCCAAGCACTACAACAGCAAAAGTTCAAAGAAAACATTAACTTAGTCAGCTCGGTCCAAACACTGTTAGTGTAACATCAAGAACAAGGAAGACCGGTAACCATCAACTGGATACCCAGCCACATCAACATCCCCGGAAACGACAAGGCAGATCAACTTGCCAAGGATGCTGTCTTATGCCACAGCATACAGCACTCTATACAACCCAGCCTACAGCAATACAAATTAAAAGCCAAGCAGGCACTACAGAAAACAAAGCAGGAAAACCTTGACTACTGGGTTAACAAAAGCTCCTACTCTGCCACATGGTACAAGGAAGCAACAAAACTTGAGCCCTCACCTGTATCCAAATACACCCCAAGGAGTCTGGCTGTCACAATAGCTAGGCTCAAGGCTACAAATGCTGCTGGGAAATTATTGAGAACCCCAGAAAAGAGTGCGCACACTGTGGCAAGACAACGGATAAAGCCCTGCTGCAATATCTATTAGAATGTCCAAAGACAAACAACTTAAGGAACGGATTAAACATGGAACCACAACACCCAAATGCGACAGATCATGCAGCCAAAATTGTAAAGAAACTACTTGACAACCTAGACACACATCTCACCACCTTGAAAATCTTTGAACCACCAAGGTGATAAAACAACCCAAGAGTTGTAACCTCTAACCTACGGACCGTGCTTTGGACAAGGGCCCATGCCAACACAAGGTTGGCTTTAATCTCAAACAACAACAACAAACATTTACGGGCCGTTCTTTGGACAAGTGCCCGTGCCAACACAAGGTTGACTTTAATCTCAAACAACAACAAACAGGTCACTTAAATTTTATGTTGAACTCTATCGTGACAAGGTAAGATATATTAAAAAGTTCGTAGTACATGAATACTTACGTTAATTTTTCTGAAATTCCCCGCTTCAGTATTAATTTTTTTTTCCAATTTGAAAGACTGTAGGAAAAAATGGCTAAATATTTCCCGTTTTAATACGAATTTGAAACTTAAATTTATAACTTGGTAGTAATCTGATATATATAAGCTTTGAGAAATATAAAGATATCACTAGTGATCATAATGGAATAAAGTGTAAAATAATTCATTTGCATTAGATTAGTTTTCATTCAAAATAAAGCAAAAATTTGGTGTAACACTGACGTATTCGTAATGACAACAAGACCTAAATGGAAAGGAAGCTATGACTGGGAGAAAATATAATAAATCATGGGAAGAGAAATTTGTTTGGGTAAAGAAAGCCACTGAAGGAAGTAAAGATGCTTATTGTAAATTGTGTAAAACCACCATAGCTCCAAAAGCGTCTTGATTGGCTGATCTTGAAAAAAACAAAAGGACACTCCAGCAGGGTAAATGCGTCAGCAATGCGCCGAACACTGTCAGTGAAAATCTTCAAAAAACAAGACAATGAAAATAAACGTGTTGAACTAGAACTTGCAGTTGCTATACCTTGTCACTGTTCAATTGCTAGTGTTAATTATGTGGGCGAAATTGTGAAAAGAAATGGTAAAGGTAGTGAACAAAAAACATTCCGCTTCATCCAACTAAGTGCAGCATATTATTGTCCAAAGTAATCTTCCCCAGCATTATTCAAAATATTCAAAGATGATGTCCATGGAAAAAAGTTTAGTGTACTTATCGATGAGGTACTGATGTTACTACAGACAAACACATGTGCATTGTTATCAGATACTACAGTGAATTAAGATCTACAATTGAGACTGAATTTGGAGGCCTTGTCCCCATTACTGGAGCTACAGGTCATGAACTGTTTGTAACTCTGAGTAACAACCTGGAGAATATGGGGCTGGAGTGTTCTAATTGTGTTGGTTTTGGGAATGACGGAGCCTCTTTGATGATTGGTGAACACAACTCTGTTTGATCAAGAGTAAGAGAGAAGTCGCCCAACTGTCAACTCAAGAAGAGTGTATGTCACTCCCTCGCACTGTGCATGGAAAAGGCTTTTGACAAATTTCCATCTAACATGGGATATCTCTTACACGAAATTCCAAAGTGGTTCAGTAAGAACATCCTATGCAGAGAAGCTTTCAAGCAACTATTCATGGTCATGGATGCAAATGAAGAGAGAAAAGGCACGTCCCTCCCATTTCAGAAACTCTCAAATACATGATGACTGGTAAGAGGAAAGGTCATATACAACATACTTATAAATTGGGAGGAACTGAAAGCTTACTTTCCAGTTGTACTGCCAAAAGCTGATGCTTCATGTCGCTACAAAGCAAGAGAAATATTGAACATGTTAAAAGTAATTTTTTTGTATTTTCCATTTGTGTCCCCCAGTGGTTACAGATTTTGAAAGACTTAATTCACTCTTTCAAACTATTGATGCTGAAGATTTGGTAAGAGAGTTACTTCAGCACCATTAGAGTCTACAGAATAGAATGCTCAACATGAATGCAGAACTTCTGCAAGTAAACAAGATCGATTATGGTTGCATATTTACCCAAGAGCTGAATACTTACATAGAAAGCCAAAACCATTCTGCTCATGTTGTAGAAATTGCAGCTGATATTAAACAATGGTGTACATATTTTCTGCGTGAGGCCTTAAAGCAATGGAAAGTAGACTTCCAGCATCAACAGGGATTTTCAAAGGTCTTAGAGCTTTCTCCCCTTGCAAGGTGTTGAGTCAGACTGAACATGTAGCATTTAAAGATCTTCAATTGCCTAACTTAAGAAAAATGAAAAAAGATGACATAGAGCAACAATACAGAAATATATTGCATTTGTCATGGGCAGAAGAGTCTGTTTTTAATGGTAAGATTAACAAGGATGCAGTGCCATTCTGGTCAGGTGTCTTACAGTATAAAAATTCAACCGGGAACCGGCCTTTTGAAGAATTAGGAGAATATGTCATGGCTTGCCTAACAACACCTACAAGCAATGCTGTCATATGCCTTGGCAGCGGGGGATGTATTTATTTATATATATATGTATATATATATATATATATATATATATATATATATATATATATATATAATATATATATATATATATATATATATATATATATATATATATATATATATATATATATATATATATATATATCCCCCGCTGCCAAGGCTTATAACACACGGTAAGCGGCCTCTTCACACAGGTTGTGCGGATATTTTTAGCTCGCGGTATGGTCAGTGCAGTAACTGCTATTTGTCTTCAATTTCCAGACTCT
>JAXCGZ010007794.1:0-52500 GCA_037179515.1 Halocaridina rubra
CAGCCTCTGTTGACTTTGAGCAAAACACTCTGTCACACAGTACTCTATCACTCCTTGCCAAAGTATGTCCTTGAAATGTTTTACTGCAGTACTGGCATACAAGATATGATAACACTATATATACTGTCACCTTTTCTCCGTTACCCGGCTCAAACCAGCTTCTGCAAATATATCCATACTCCATTAACTCACCATTCCATCCAGTCACTCAGTGACAATTTGTTGTTTGCCATTTTGTTTCAATATCAATTCCATTTATGGGGGTGGACACAGAGAAATTAGAACTTGGAAATTAAGGCAAGACTCCCTTCCTAACACCTATGCATGACCTCCCATCATCCATAATTTAAAGCTTGATTTTCTTGTGAAGACAGCGTCTACTAGTCCAGGCTGTGTCATGGGCACCAACTAGCCCTTTTGAGCTATCAGAAGAGGCTGGATGACTCTTTCAGCATTGCCTGTCCAGGATGTAACAAATGATCTCATTCAATGAAGCTTATTATGGATGATAGCATTACCTACATCCACAGACATCAACATCACAACAAGACCTCCACTGGCAGTGTCTTTACCTCCAGAACTGCAACTTTAGAAGAGGAGCAGCAAAAGAGGCCAAACTGCCAACCAACTCCAGCCCCTCACAGAGCATGAGAACCTGGGAAAGGCTTCGGTCACCCAGATGTTTACCTAATCTCTCAACACAGTACATAGAGTAACACAATTTATTTCTTCATCAAGAATTGACTGTCCATAGGTCATTTCTCGAAGACCTCTTTTAGCCAGAGACATTAATATGAACCCAGGATATGCATCTTGGCAGACTACACCACACACAACCACACATTCCTTGAGAGATCTGTAGAAAAGCCTGGGATTGGTAGTGGCCTCCTTTGGGGCTCAGGGCTGTTCGTTTAGTCAGGCAGCTTAGGGAACAACAACAAAAACAACCAGCATTGTAATACAGGAAATGATACATATTCCTCCTTTCCAGACGAAGTGTGTAGTGAAGAATTCAGAGACTGGGGTCAGTATCAGACGATTCAACTTTTGTTCACAGTGAGGGAGTTAGGAACATGCGTGTCCAAGGTGAACTGGGAATCGGTAAGTATAATGTCAAGTTATCATAGTATGTAGCCAATTTTATTGTTTGCATGAATGGGAATCAGTAAGTATAATGTCAGGTTATCATAGTGTGTAGCCATTTTCATGGTTTGTGTGAATGGGTATCAGAAAGTATATTGTCAAGTTGTCATAGTTTGTAGCCATTTTTATTGCTGTATGAATAGGAATCAGTAAGTATAATGTCAAATTATCATATTTCATAGGCATTTTTATTGTTTGTATAATTGGGAATTGATATGCCCAATGACATTTATATATACCCACCCTACAGGCTGCAGCGAAATATGGCCTAGTTGAAAAAAAAAAAAAAAAAAAATGGACAAACCCTCTTAAACATGTTGAAGTTTCTTACCTTTATATGATTCAACACGCAAGAAAAAATTTCTAAACTGATATGTTGGGTAGATGCTAATTTGGTGGCAGTTAAGCCAGGGATGTTAAAAATTCTTTTACGATGAAAGGTGTTATGTCTTTCCTTCAAGACTTCCTTCTGAAATTGTGTGTAACTAGTTTCATTTATTCCTAGATTTTTTACTATGTTTTATGTGTCACTATTAGCCCTCATTATGGGGTAGACACCGATATATTAGAGCTGGCGAATCAATGGATGCCCTTCCTGACACCCCACGGTGGGCTTGATTGCTGGTCTGTTACATCCTGAGTCGAGTATTATAACCACTTGGCTGTCCCCATTTGTTTTCCTATATATACTTTTATAAAAGACATTATTTAAGCTTGAACTAAACCCCAGAGACCTAAAGTTATGTCCTTAATGGTCAGAAATCCCAAAAAAATTTCCCTGTAAATCAGACTTGTATTTCAGATAGCCAATATTGCAATATATATTGATGTTATATTAAACCAGCTGCACTGTTGGGCCTCAAGGTAGATCCTTACCCAGTTACCCTGTTGATGACCCATACTGTATGTTGGGGAAATTGTGGCAGCTCTTTATCACCAAGGAGTAAGAAAATTGATTGAGGTAAATCAACTTCTGTTGAATGTATGTACTTTGACTTGGTCACCTCCTTTACAAGGGGTTTGCAGTCTTTTTTTATTTTATTTTTTAAAGTCCCCATATGGGGTCGACACATACAGATTGAAGCTAGGGAATTAAGGATGGCTGCTCTTCCTAACACCCTGGTGTATGCCCAAATGCGGGTCCGTCACATCGTGAGTTGAACATGCTGCCACTACACTACAACATTATGTATTTTTATACTTTTTTCATTTGATTACCAGGTATATCTGTTCATGAGAGCCAGTGGTTATGACATAAATCAAGAAAGTTGCAGGAGTCGATATTTGGAGCTCAAGAAAAGCTTTGAATTGGCTTTGGAATACAATCAGAGCTGTAGTATAAAATGCAGGAAACGTCCCCCATTTTATTATAAGATGAAGACTCTCTTTGGTGGTAATGATACTTTTGAACAAGAACAAGGTAAGACCTTACCATCAGACATAATGCAATCATTTTTTCTCCTCCAAGGAAAAAGCAAGAATACCTCCTCTGTGTCAAATATTACTAAATGGGGCAAAGTGAGGTGACTGGAAATCCCTTCCTTTGTAATTTTCTCCCACAAAGAGTCAAGGTTATTTATGTTTTTTTTTTTTTATTTAGCTCAGCCACCCCCTTTAAGGGGATTATGACTTTTATTGAGGGGGTAAAAAAACCTCAGTGTTCCTCTTAGTTCC
The DNA here is from genome assembly GCA_037179515.1 of Halocaridina rubra. Lineage (NCBI taxonomy): Eukaryota > Metazoa > Arthropoda > Malacostraca > Decapoda > Atyidae > Halocaridina > Halocaridina rubra. The sequence goes on from JAXCGZ010007794.1 coordinate 2,818, forward strand.
TATTAGTTTGGGTTTTCAGTTTGTGTTGATATTATATTACAATGATTTGGTTTTATGCCATAGACTACCTTTTTCTGTTAAGGGCTAGGACGATGCCTTCTTGCGAAGGACTTTTTTACTGGCAAGTATGACCGTTACCATGAGTAAATGATCTTTCTAAGCTCAGTTTGCAGTTTTGGTTTGAAAGTAGCTAATCATGGTTTTCATAAGAAACCATTGTATTTGGAGTTGATATTGAGAAAATGCTATATATCAGATATACTTTTTATTCTTCTTGGATAAAGTTATTGCCTCTTTCTTCAGATATTAAAGAATATGCTATTTTCTCAAATATATTCTAATAATTTCTGAATAAAGTTATCACCTTTTTCTCCACCAATTAAGATCCAGCAAAAGATCAGAAGATTGCAGTGGATGAAGAAATAGTGTTAAGGGTGTTAGTGGAGTTGTTGAAACAGGTTAAAGGCCACTACTGTCACAGCGTCCCAAGAAGATCGCTGTTATTCGTCCTCGCTCGTCTGTTAGACAGTCATTTCGGCTGTTCCTCCCCTACTTTTTCTGGTCATCAGTAAGTAAAGATGGTAAAAAACATGCTATATATGAATTTTGTATACATGTTTGTTTGCCAGTTTATATGTCATTTTAGTGCAGTCAAATGGGGTAGGCATAGGTTGGAGCTTGGGTATTAAGGCTGAATGCCCTCCCTAATGCGGCATGGTGGACATATTGTATACATCTATGAAGAAAACAATATAAACTGTATTTTTCCTGGACTTGAATCTAAAACCAATTTTCTGGTATTGTAACAAATAGTTAATTTTCCATGCAAAAAGTTATAACTTTAAAGGCACTTAAATAAATATTCAGTATTGTGTAAAAGCATGAAATGAGGTGATAATTTGAGTTACTGAGCCACTGGGGCAGACATGCTAGTCAGTTTTGGAGCCAGTCCCAAGCCTGGATAAATAGGGAGGGTTGCATCAGGAAGGGTATCTTACGTATAGCCTGTACCACATATATGTATATGGAACAATCATCAGGGAATTAGTATGAAGACAGTTGATTCACTGCGGCAAAACCAGAAGAAGCTTGATAGTGTCATGTAAAGAGGAGGAGGGCTGTGGTAGCGCAGTGGTTGAATGCACGATTCAAAAACAGACTGACAGATTCCAACCCACGGTTAGATGTTAAGAAGGGCCTCCATTATTAATCCCCAGCTCCAACCTGTTTATGTCTACTGCCATCCATAGGGACTATTTGTGGCAAAGGAAACTGTGTTAACTATCATGCTAAATTGTGTGTTGTAGTAGTCAATTAAAAGGGATAAAGGAGCAAATGTCTAGAAGTATCCTCCTCCATGAAATTTTTTTTGGGATGGAGCATCTAATGGAGGGGTAAAGGAAAGACAGTATATGATCAATCCCTACTGCCTGCCCATTTTATCAGGCAGTAGCCACTCCACAGGCTTCAGTAATAATGATACATACTGACATATTTTTATCTTCTTAGAGTGTGGCAGTATATGGTAAAACTTCATGAGCTGAATCAAGATGCCTCTGAAAGGAATTCTGTGGCAGATCTCCCTGAAAATCTTGGAGATACTTGGCATAATCACCCCTGTCCTTTAGTGGCTTACAATTTATTGGCAGTGCCTCTACCTCACTGGCAGTTGGTTAGTAACTTTGGCTCTTTTAAAGTTGAGTTACCCCCAGAACTATATGTAAAGTTAAATAACCCCGTAAATTGTTATGTTTGGTTAGGATAGGTTAGGTTAGCTTAGGTGACTTGTTTTGTAAATATGAATGACCCTAGAACACATTGGAATAACTCTTCTTTACGAGATCCGTAACTTGTACCTACATCCTTATGAGTATCAAAATTTTTTAGATAAGAAATTTGACTATCATGATAATTTCTTTCCTGAGATTGTCTTTACTCCACTTAAATTTAGATTTTTATTGTTTTCAGTATATAGAATCTTTGAGATTTGGCAAGGCATAGTGAAGCCAGGCCTCCCTCCAGTCTATTAAAATGTCGATATTATATTTTGTTACAAAAATAGAATTAAAATATATGCAGCAGTAAGGGAAAATCACATCTAGAGTGTATATGAAAGTTAATGAATTACAGTTTAATTAACTATAATGCTTTTTCCAGACCAGAAACTGGAGTGCTGAGGAAGTATATTTGTTACTGGAAGGTACAATAAGTTGGGAACTACAGCCACGTACTGTTCAGGACCATAAAATGACTCTATCTCAGTCAGCGAGTGAAATGCTTCACACTCATGGGTGTAAAAAAACTCCAAAACAATGTTTCAACCAGTGGCAGTATTTGACATCTACCTACCATAATGGTGGATACAGGCATTTCTCAGAACAATTATCTGTTTTACATTTAATAAACCCTACGGCTTTACAAATTAAGCCCTCTACAATGCGAATAAAAGTGAAGACTGTTAAGTGCTCAAAGTCAGAAATTAAAAATGGTAACTCGAAAAAATATGATTTAATACAAGCACCAGTTTTAGATGTACCAAGTGGGTCTCATCATAGCAAAGAGGCTCCTCCTAAAGGCTCTAATAAAAGAGGGAAAATGCACACTAAATCTTCTTTATTAATAGACAAAAAGCCTTTGAGTGCACCGGGCGAAGTTGTTTCATACGTTCGCATAAACGTTCCTCAACGTACGCGTAGCATTCAGGTATCTACTGACGAATTACACGAGTCTGATAACATCGTCAGTTGTACAAGTGAAGTTGAAGAAGCAAATGATGATGTGTTGTCTCCTAATACTAAGACTTGTATTATAAATGTAGAATGCATTTCAAATGATGCTGTTGATAATCAAGGTGCTTCGGAATCATCGAAGTCTAATGTCACTTATTGCCATCCTCTGAAACGAAAAGCTGAAATACAACGCCAATTTATCGAAGCCAATTCTGGAAAGCAAAAGGATGTGTTAAAGCATCCTGTAATAAAAGTTACAAAGCACAAAGATTCTAAATTCCTTAAGTGTCAAACGGAAGGATCCAAATCGCGAACAGACAAGACTTTACTACTTACCGATATTGCCAAGAAGAGCTTTCCACGTTCACAGGCCATGTTGGCTTCGTTGGACGGAAGGAAGACAAAGCAAACTCCAGTGACACAACATGACTTTTCATGTAATAAATATGATATTCATCCCACTGAAAATAAGAAGGAGTTAGCATTATTTAATGGAAATGATGAAAGAAAAACTTCTGTGGTGATACTTAAAGAGGAGCTTGAAGAGAATGATAGTAGTACAATATGTGCTGAAAGTAACAGTGAAAATGAAAAGAATTCAAGTGTTCATGAAATTTTTAATTTATTAGATGAATATCGAAAACACTGCAATCAAGAAAAAGCAGATATTATGAAAATGGTGCAAGAAATTCATATGTGCCAAACTGTTGCACATGAAAATATTTTTAAAATTGTTCAGGATATGCATGAAAATTTGACTTAATAGATATTTATCGGCTTATATATATATATATATATATATATATATATATATATATATATATATATATATATATATATATATATATATATATATATATATATATATATATATATATATATATATATATATATATATATATATTTAATGTCGTTTTGAGTTTACTATAAAGGCTGCTAAACATTTTTTTTTCATCCATTTATTTTTCATTTTTATATCTTAAATTTGTTTTTGTCTACTTCCCTTACCCTTCCTTCCTGGTGGTCATCTAGGGGTTAAAAGTTGGACCAGTTGAAGTAGCCAACAGTCATTTCACATATGATGATAAAGAGATGTGTACATGTTTAAATGAATATCTGCATTTACCGCTGAAAACTTGAGATATATTTCAGAGGTAGAATACATATACACAGACCGTCCCGATAATATCCTTAGTACGATAAATGTTATGAGGAAGGATGTAATAAGAGAAATAGTTAAATTAAAGGCTCATAAATCTTCGGGACCGTATGAAATTTATGCTAGAGTATTAAAGAAGTTCAAAGTAGAGCTTAGTTGTCCACTAACTGCACTTTTCTATAATTTGATAAAATTGGGATTGGTACCCAAGGAGTGGAAATTGGCAGCTGTGGTACCAATATTTAAAAAAGGCGAATGGGTTAATAAGAAAAACTATAGACCTGTATTTTATCTTTAAAGTCAATATAATTTTTCAGTATAACCGACTGTATATAAAAAGATTAAATAATAAAGCCATTAACTTGATAAGAAATGAGATACTAGTGCAATATTTTTTATGTTTATTAGTGTGTTTTATATTGTATAGTTTTGTTTTCTGTAGATTATGTATTGATTGTTCTTTTGTCTTTCCAGACTCACCTGCCTGCCCCTGCCTCGTCAGCAGCTGACATAGCAAGCTTTCTCCTCATAAGCAAGTCTCTCCCTCCCTATGTAAGCACACCACATGAGTACAGTATACTGTACAGGTACTATTTAGTTTTGTACTATGCCGTAACACAGTACAGGTATTGTAGTGTAATATAGTAGGTATACCTCACCCAACGTCGTTAATTGGTTCCAGGAGAGACGACTTAAGTCGAAAAACGACTTAAATCGAATTAGCTTGTCTCTTGGCTAGCCTAGGCTAGGCTACGCCAAATGCTTTTTTCAATTTTCTTCATAATATATGATCGCATTAAGCTGTAGAAGAGGAGTAGGATGTGGGAGAACGAACCTCTATCGGCAAACGTTTTGTTACTTCCGTATCAGCTGATGCACCCTCACACGCTATTTCCCTGACAATATTATATTAAAAATAACTTTGCTGTTTGTTCTTAATGCTTTTTTTAATTTTCTTCATAATATCCGATCTTAGCCAGTTTATCGTCCAGCGTTATAGCATGACGCTTAGCACTTGCACTAGGAATTTTCTTAGGTGCCATGGGGGCAAAATATAAGGTCACAAATGATTGAGAATGAGAGTAGCCGATAAACAGACGTATACTGTGCATAAACTAATCAATTCAAAACAATAGCAGTTTCGTGGGAATGACGAGTGACGACGCCTAACGGTAGATATTGGAACTACTGTACGTATTTTAATAAGATTTTTTCTGCTTTTATTCTTATTTATTGTACAATAACATGATTTTATGTGCTTTTGTTTTTATTTATTGTACAGTAACATGATTTCATGTGCTTTTAATTGTTTTCTAGTGATATTATGATTCCAATATTTGTAGCAGACAGATGTAAAGTTGATTATAATGATGTAAACTTTATTTTTTAATTTTTTTTATTTTTCCATATATTTTTTTGAAAACCGACGTATAATCAAGAACGACTTAACTCGAAACGACGTAAACCGAGGTATACCTGTAAAGATATTTTTATGTATGTGTTGTTTTATTCTATTGTACAGTACATGTATACTGAACAGTACCTGTATATTATGTTAATTTTAAAGTTTAGGAATAGTATTAAGATTAGTTTTAGTAATTTTCAAGAACCGTTAGGAACATAGGGTCCCCCTTAAATTTTTTTTTTTTTTTTTTTTTTTTAGGGGACCCTGTTTTTAAGTCTAAATGAGTTCCGGATTACATCAATTTTCGACTTAAGTCAGCTGTCAGAAACGGAACCCTGACGTTATATGAGGACTCCCTGTGTATGTATATATATATATATATATATATATATATATATATATATATATATATATATATATATATATATATATATATATATATATATATATATATATATATATATATATATATATATATATATATATATATATATATATATATATATATATATACACCTAGTTCTTAGACTAACGCGAAGATAGGTTCTCAGAAGTGCCACGTATTGTAATTATCTCGTAATTTAACGAGTAATTTTCCATAAGAAACAATGATAATGGGCATAGATACGTCGATAGATATCCTATACCAAAGATATAAGATAAGTAGAACATGTTTTATAAGTACATAACAAAGCAGAAAGACCTGTAGTTATTTATATTAATATGCAAATAGTGTACAGTATAAAAGATATACAGATTTACTGTACAGTAAACAAATTAATGCACTCTATTATGTGGTGGGCAACAGGCATACACTGGGACGTGCATGGTGGCAGTGAGCACGAGGATGCAAACATTTTACCGCCTCCATATCAGCTGATGCACCCTCGTATGCTATTTCCCTGACGATATTATATCGCAAGTTTGTTTGCTGTTTGTCAATTCTTTTCATAATATTCGATTGCATTAAGCGGTAGAAGAGGAGGAGGATGCTGGAGAACGAACCTCTATCCGCAAACGTTTTGCCGCTTCCGTATCAGCTGATGCTTATCACTATTCAGGCACATTATCTTACTCATAAAATATTTATTTAATCACCCTATTTGGGGTTTATCTAATTTTCAAGATAGTACTATTGATATTCCTTGGTTCTAAACATTATTCTATCCTCTTTACATATTGACCATGCTGAACGAAATCTTAACGTAAACAAAATCAGATGAGAGAAAAAGAAAACTATACAATTCGTTACAAAGAAAACGTATATCGTACTGTACTTGCAAAACGTAAATGAAATATATATATTCTCTACACGTTACTTCCCTGACGATATTACTGTATATCAAAAGTTTGTTTGCTGTTTGTTATTAAAGCTTTTTTTCAATTCTACTTCATAATATTCGATCGTATTAAGTGGTAGAAGAGGAGGAGGATGCGGCAGAACGAACCTCTATTTGCAAACGTTTTGCCATCTCCGTATCAGCTGATGCACCCTCGCACGCTATTTCCCTGACGATAATATATCGCAAGTTTGTTTGCTATTTGTTCTTCATGCTTTTTTCAATTCTCTTCATAATATTCAATCTCATTAAGCGGCAGAAGAGGAGGAGGATGCGGAAGAAAGAATATCTATCTGCAAACGTTTTGCCGCTTCCGTATCAGCTGATGCACCCTCGCACGCTATTTCTGTAACGATATTATATCGCAAGTTTGTTTGCTGTTTGTTCTTAATACTTTTTTTCCATTCTCTTCATAATATCCGATCGCATTAAGCAGTAGAAGAGGAGGAGGATGGCGGAAAAGTGCCTCCAAGGCGGTTGATTATTTACTAAAATGAAAATTTTTTTTAATAAATTTTTTTGCATGGGCGTTTTACATGTATTTCGTATTTTTTTACTTATTTTTTTAGGGGCTTTATTCCAATTTTGCGGATTATAAACATGCCTAAAAAGCGAACTAGGTGTATATATATATATATATATATATATATATATATATATATATATATATATATATATATATATATATATATATATATATATATATATATATATATATATATATATATATATATATATATATATATATATATATATATATATATGGTGGTGACCCCAACCACAAATGCCTGTTCCCACAAACAAAATTTTTTACCCCAAATCATGGAAAAAAAAAAAAAACAGGTACACACATGGATCGGTCAGGCAATCACGTTTCCCGCTCGTCAGCTCTCAGGTTTTCATTGGTACCGACACTGTTTAGTTTGTTTGTGCTCTGTTCGTAGTTCTTGCTTTATTTTCCATTGTTTTACCTCTTAGATAGCCCTTACTATGGCTCCTAAGAAAGTTTAAAAGCATCAGTGACAGTGGCATCAGACACCCTAGATGCATAACAGTGGAAATGAAGAAAGATATCATTTCTAAGCATGAAAATGTTTTTCGTGTGTCTGATCTCGACTATCTGTACTATTTTAAAGAGTAAAGAAATCTGTAAGGCGGCTGACGTGGCTAAGGAAGTAAATATATTAACGAAGAAAAGGTCACAGTTGATAGAAGAGGTAGAAAAATTATTGTTGCTGTAGTTAAATGAAAAATAGCTGGTTGGAGATAGTATTAGCTAGGCCATAATATGTGCTAATGCTTTGCAAATCCACCAAGATTTAGTAGCAAACTCTCCGAGTTCTAGTGGCGCTAAAGTTGACGAATTTAAAGCCAGCAGAAGCTGGTTTGAACACTTTCGTCAATGAACTGGGATTCATTGCATCATTAGACATGGAGAGGCAGCTAGTTCCGACCAAAAGGCAGCGGATTCTTATGTGAATGAATTCGCTAAATGTATCGAGAGTGAAGGTTATATCCCTCCTCCTCCACCACCATCCATGTATGCCGGCAAAAATCATCCACAAAGGGAAATCCAGTACTGTACCTTGTTTTATTTTAGTAGAGTAGAATTCCTTTTTATTATTAATGTTATTTTCCTTTTACAGTTAAAATGCATATAACCTGTATTATATTTCATGTTTATACTGACTAGAAAAATTTTAAAATGCATATTTATTGTGACAAGGAATGGATTATTTGAATCTACATTCTCTTCAATGGAAAAATAAATCCAACCCACAAACAGGTTTTGGGAATGAATTAAATTTGTAGGTTGGGGTCATTACTACTTATATATATATATATATATATATATATATATATATATATATATATATATATATATATATATATATATATATATATATATATATATATATATATATATATATATATATATATATATACATATACACAGTGTTCCCCCCTGTATCGCGTTTCTTGGTTCGCATTCTCACTGTATCGCGTTTTTTTTTTTTTAATAAATTATTATTTTATTTTATGGGTATACGCAAAAATATTAAAATATTGAAAAAATAAAAATTTTCAGTATTTTAATTTTTTATTGAAAAAAAAAAAAAATTATTTAATTGATAAAAAAAATTTATTTCCCAGCCTACGAATAATAAAACAGTAAAAAATAGTAAAAAACATAAATTTAGATATACGTACGTACAGTATAACTCACAGTATTGCATCATGCGAAATAGTGTCCGATAGCGTACAATGTATTGGGGTCACAGCTACGTGAGCTAGCATATATATTTATATTTCCAGTAGTTTCATGATTTCGTAGCCTTAGAATAATAAAACAGTAAAAAATAGTAAACAGTATTGCACCACGTAAAATACGATACCGGTATCAGTGTTTCGGAAAACGCAAAGGCTCTCACCTACGTGACCTAGTGAATATTAAAATTGTCATTATTTTATTGATAAAACAAGTATTTCCTAGCCTAAGAATAATAAAACAGTAAAATATATGTCACATCATCATCACCTCATTCACCATAATTTTATCTATCACTTTCATAAAAATTTACGTTGCTTGCTGTTATTTATAATGTAAAGGGTGATTTTTTAACAGTGCAGGGAGGGTTTATACAGTACGTAAACGTAAAAATAATTTTAAAATACCTATGTATGTCACGTCGTCATCACTTCATTCACCGTAATTTTATCTATCACTTTCATAAAAATTTACGCTGCTTGCTGTTATTTATAATGTAAAGGGTGTTTTTTTAACAGTGCAGGGAGGGTTTATACGGTACGTAAACGTAAAAATAATTGTAAAATTCCTGTGTATGTCACGTCATCATCACATTCACGGTAAGTTTTCCTATCACTTTCATAAAAATTTACGTTGCTTGCTGTAATTTATAATGTAAAGGGTGTTTTTTTAACAGTGCAGGGAGGGTTTATACAGTACGTAAACGTAAAAATAATTGTAAATGAGTATGTCATGTAATTACCACTTCATTTCACTGTAATTTTATCTATTACTTTCATATAAATTTACGTTGCATGCTGTTATTTATGAAGTAAAGGGTGGTATGTTAACAGTACAGGGAGGGTTTATAAAGTGTAAACGTAAAAATAAATTAAAATATCTATGTACAGTACATATAGGCTGATCTTACTCCGTGGTTTTCCTGGTTCGCGCCGGGTCCCGGAACCGAACTACCGCGATAAGGGGGGGAACATTATATATATATATTTATATATATATATATATATATATATATATATATATATATATATATATATATATATATATATATATATATATATATATATATATATATATATATATATATATATATATATATATATATATATATATATATCTATGTATGTATGTATGTATGTATGTATGTATGTATGTATGTATGTATGTATGTATGTATGTGATTACCTAATTGTGTTTACGGGAAAGAGCCCAAAGCTCGTATCTTCCCGTCTCCTGATCGGTTCCATTTTAGACTTAGTGATACTTATCATACCTGTCCTTAAAACTATGGATTGAGATAGCATTAACTACCTCCTCGCTTAGCGAATTCCAATTATCAACTACTCTTACACTGAAAAAGTATTTCCTTACATCCTGCAAAGAAGTTTTCTTACGAAGCTTCAAACTATGACCTCTAGTTCTAGAGCCAGCCATATCGAAATATCGATCCCTATCCACTGTATCATAACCATGAAGGAATTTAAAGACTGTCACCATATCCCCCCTTACTCTTCTAGCTTCGAGTGATGGTAAGTCTAATTCCCTCAGCCTCTCATCATAACTGAGATTGCGTATTTCTGGCACCAGTTTCGTGGCATGTCTTTGAACTTTTTCAAGCTTAGCTATGTGCTTTTTCAAGTGCGGATTCCAAAAGGGGGCTGCATATTCGAGTTTTGGCCTCACATAGGTTACATAAATATTTCTGAACATTTCCTTGTCCATGTGCCTGAAGGCTACCCTTACATTTGATAAGAATGCATATGCTGCCCTTACTATGCCATTTATATGTATTTCTGGAGACAAATCTGCCAGTATGTTTACTCCTAGATCTCTCTCATTTTCTGTCTCTTGAAGTTGTACTCCAGCCACCGAGTAGTCAAGCTTGGGCCTTCTTGCACTTGTACCCATTCTCATTACCTTACATTTTGAAGTATTGAATTTCATTAGCCACCTTTCTGACCACTCATGCAGATTATTTAGATCCTCCTGAAGTTCTCTACCATTGTTCTCGTTTTTTACTTTCTTCACAATCTTTGCATCATCTGCAAACATATTCATGAATTAATTTACAGACTCTGGTAGGTCATTTACATATACAAGGAACAAAAGTGGCCCTAAAACTGAACCCTGTGGAACTCCACTACTAACTCTTCTCCATTCAGACACTGAGTGTCTTACTCTAACCCTCTGTTCCCTTCCTTCTAAGTAAGTTTTTATCCATTCCAAAACATTTCCACCTATTCTAGCCATTGAGTGCAGCTTCCTAATAAGTCTCCCATGTGGAACAGTGTCAAACGCTTTCTGGAAGTCTAGGAATATGCAATCTGCCCAGCCCTCTCTTTCCTGTAAGATTTGGTATATATATATATATATATATATATATATATATATATATATATATATATATATATATATATATATATATATATATATATATATATATATATATATATATATATATATATTATTTACGATTTGTGTCCCTATTAATCACCATTATGGGTGTGGACATAGACAAAGTGTAGATGGAGAATTACGGCTGAATGCCCATCCTAACATCCCACAGAGGGCTCGATCTTGGGACTGTCAGTTGTCGAAGCAAGTATTCTAACCACTGGCTACTGTGGTCCCCAGGTGATATTTCTGATATTAAATACCAGAATTATATAATAATCAGATTATCAGTTGAGATGATATCAACATCTATACTCTTGTATATTGTATATATTACAGTGCATTGTATAGCTATTTAAAGTTCCACTTGTATTTTTCATAATTTAAGTGCCTTCTTCTGTTATTTATAATGTAAAGGGTGTTTTTTTAACAGTGCAGGGAGGGTTTATACAGTACGTAAACGTAAAAATAATTGTAAAATTCCTGTGTGTCACATCATCATCACATTCACGGTAAGTTTTCCTATCACTTTCATAAAAATTTACGTTGCTTGCTGTTATTTATAATGTAAAGGGTGTTTTTTTAACAGTGCAGGGAGGGTTTATACAGTACGTAAACGTAAAAATAATTGTAAATGAGTATGTCATGTAATTACCACTTCATTCACTGTAATTTTATCTATTACTTTCATATAAATTTACGTTGCATGCTGTTATTTATGAAGTAAAGGGTGGTATGTTAACAGTACAGGGAGGGTTTATACAGTGTAAACGTAAAAATAAATTAAAATATCTATACATATAGGCTGATCCTACTCCGCGGTTTTCCTGGTTCGCGCCGGGTCCCGGAACCAAACTACCGCAATATGGGGGGGGAACACTATAAATATAAATATATATATATATATATATATATATATATATATATATATATATATATATATATATATATATATATATATATATATATATATATATATATATATATATATATATATTATTTACGATTTGTGTCCCTATTAATCACCATTATGGGTGTGGACATAGACAGTGTAGATGGAGAATTACGGCTGAATGCCCATCCTAACATCCCACAGAGGGCTCGATCTTGGGACTGTTGGTTGTCGAAGCAAGTATTCTAACCACTGGCTACTGTGGTCCCCCGGTGATATTTCTGATATTAAATACCAGAATTATATAATAATCAGATTATCAGTCGAGATAATATCAACATCTACTCTTTGTATATTGTATATATTACAGAGCATTGTATAGCTGTTTAAAGTTCCATTTATATTTTTCATAATTTAAGTGCCTTCCTCTAGGATTAAATGTAACACGTGATTTTGCTTATCATTATCAATTAAGATCTGGTTCTGTAAAAGATAAAATACGATCTAAGATAACCACAGCTGTAATAAGATTTGTTTTATATTAGTTAAGTCATCAAGCATTCTTAGATTTGTAGTTTTTCACAGATATCTTATCCATGGCTTGTGCAGTCAGTAGTGTTTTCTCATGATGGTGCTTTCCTTTGAACGTTTTAGGCTATGGGATCTATGAACTGAGCAAACGTCATGTCTTGCACATACTGGAAGAAGAAGATCGTGTAAGATCTAATAATATTTTGATAGATGACGTAAAGATCGAGAATTCTTTGTTAACCATTCGTGCTCCTTGGAGCATTATGCCTCTTAAAAAATAAGAAACAAGCCAGGCTGAAAGTTTTTATATTTATATGATCTTGATATTTGACAGATAAGAGAGACCTAGAAGAATTAGTCTTAATTCATTAAAAGGAGTAAGTTTCATTGTGTGAATCTAATTAGATAAATTGTATTACATAGATGAAATAATAAATACACAAAAATGGCAAGTCTGATCTTGTGAGACATAGAGAGTTTACTGGCTCTTGGAAGCTGTTGTTCGAGGAATGTGGAATATTCCTGATCGCAGAAGAGTAATCAGAGAGGTTAAGGATAATTTTTTAGCGAAATTTATGTAGAAATCGAATTTTTCAGGAGTGCTGGACACATTTCAGACAATTATGAGCACAGTAAAGAAAAGTCCTGAGCGAAGGTTCAGAAAGATAAGGGTAGAAAGTAGGTGTTGTAATAAATACAAAAATAGTATTTAAAAGGAAGAAAACTAGCTGCAGAAAATGTTGAATAAGTAATAATCTTGATCTTTGCATCACTAAGCCATACCTTTACAAAAGACATGGCCATACTAAAGAATATTCTTATAGTTCTCTATCCTCTCAGCCAAAAGGAAGATACCACAACATAAGGATTTGTGTACATTAAGAGTATAAACAAATATGTTTGTAAATTAACATAATCATGGTTTATTTTACACGCGAAAGAAGACAGTAACCTATGTGAGGCCAAAATTCGAATATGCAGCCCCTTTTTGGAGTCCACACTTGAAAAAGGACATAGCTAAGCTTGAAAAAGTTCAAAGACATGCCACGAAAGTGGTGCCAGAAATACGCAATCTCAGTTATGATGAGAGGCTGAGGGAATTAGACTTACCATCACTCGAAGCTAGAAGAGTGAGGGGGGATATGGTGACAGTCTTTAAATTCCTTCATGGTTATGATAGAGTGGATAGGGATCGATATTTTGATATGGCTGGCTCTAGAACTAGAGGTCATAGTTTGAAGCTTCGTAAGAAAACTTGTTTGCAGGATGTAAGGAAATACTTTTTCAGTGTAAGAGTAGTTGATAATTGGAATTGGCTAAGCGAGGAGGTAGTTAATGCTATCTCAATCCATAATTTTAAGGACAGGTATGATAAGTATCACTAAGTATAAAATGGAACCGATCAGGAGACGGGAAGATACGAGCTTTTGGGCTCTTTCCCGTAAACACAATTAGGTAATCAGTTACCATTGATATGACTTAAAAGGAAAAGTGAAAAGCAGCTTTAAAGGCCTGTTCTAAATCAAATTCACGTGAGTAATGTTTACATATTTTAAGGTGCGTTCAGTTACGTCATTTCTTTATAGTTGTATTCTTTTTATTTTTATATTAATAGATGATTAAACTGGATAGATATGTTTCATACCTAGAAATATGAATTAGTTTCTACTGTATAAGTTTGAGGCTAATACTACATCATTATTTAATATATTCACTGATTTCATAGTCTCTTGTTTGTCGAATATCTGAACGCAGCCTAGTTAAGAAGAAGAAAAAGAACAACAACAGCTCCTCGCTTCTTCACCGGTGGCATTTTAACATTATTTTCTAGTCGTAGAAATTCTCGAAAGTATTGAAATATGTTGAGATCACCCATCACTAGGCTTCTGGGCTCAGGAGCTGCATTTTCTGCTGCTGTCGTTGCTGGGGGATCCTCCCGCAGCCAATCGACCTTGCCCAAAGTCTACTTTGACATGGAGGCCGATGGCAAACCAGTGGGCAGAATTGTTATGGAGGTATGACGAATGCTCATATATTTATTTCTTTATTGTGTATATTACTGCATTGTTAGAGTCCGTGGTAATTGTTTAAATGTCTAAATGCACACCTCCAATTAGGGAAGAGTTCTCTTGAAATTGGCTATAAAATCAGGTTAGTTTTGTTGGCCCCCTGTTAAGAAGCAAGTTGATAATTGAAATTATTTTTGCCTAAGATTTGCATTATGCTCCCCTTCATAACTAATTTATACCTCATCAAATACTAATTCCTTGAGATATATGTGTAAAACTTTTGTCACCCACTCCTAAAAACTGATACGTTGGTAAAAATCACACAAATAAATTTTCGTTTAGTTATTAAACTATGGGCACTTTGTTTACTCGAGAGATGAACGCCACGACTGATTCTTGACTTGAACCACACTGTTTTGTAAACAACCAAATTTACCCTATTAAGATATGTAAGTTATCGAATTTAGGTCAAGTTAGGGTAGTTGTGTATCTCAATGGAGTAAATTTGGAGGTTTATTCATCTTTGCGGCTCATTTCAAGAATCAGTCATGGCGCTCATATTTAGAGTAAACAATTGTGGTTTTGCACAAAGTCTAAAAATTTACCTAAAATTTATCTGTTTAATTTTGACCAAAATAACAGTTTTCTAGGAGTGAATAATGTAAGCTATAAACATATATATATATATATATATATATATATATATATATATATATATATATATATATATATGTCAAAGAATTATTAGTAAGGTTGAGTGAAATCATGATGGATGTTAAAGAGTGGATGGAAATGAAACTTCTAAAATTAAATAAAGACAAGACAGAGTGCTTGATTTTAGGAAAGAGAAGTGACCTTAGAAGGTTGGAGGATGTTTGTAGTCAGAATATTGATGGGACAGAGGTTGGTGTCAAGAGATCTATGAAGGATTTGGGTGTAATGTGAGTTAGTAACATATCTATGAAAGAGCAAATAGACAAAGCAGTAAGAGTGTCTGGTTATCACTTGAGAAATATTGCTTTTGTCAGGAAATATATTGATGAATCTTTGCTAAGAAAGCTTATTCACAATCATGTCATCTGTAGACTTGATTACTGTAATTCATCATACTAAGGATTACTAAAATAACTACTGCGCAAGCTACAACATGTCATGAATAGAGCTACTCGATTATTAAAGGGTATGCCATCAAGTGACAAAATTACTCCTGTACTGATGCAGCTACATTGGCTACCTATTAAAGCCAGAATTGTCTTCAAGATTTGTGTCATGGTGTAACAAGCAATTAAACATGGAAAGCCGGATTACAAAACAAAACTATTGCGTGACTTTCAGACGGAAACTACAGTAACTCTCAGATGCAGTGATGATCATTTCATATTAGAGGAGCCAAGATATAATCTACAATTGGGTATTAGAGCTTTCAAAACTTCTTCCCCCTAGACTTTTTTATCATCTTCCCAAAGAGATTAAAGAGAGTGGTAATGTTGACATTTTTAAGAGGAAGTTGAAGACATATCTTTACTTTGCTACACATCTGAAATGACAATCCATGAAAATTACAAAGTTTAAGACTGTAATATCAGTTTAATTTGCGAATCCCTGAGCATTGTATAGACGGAGTGTGAGTCGAAAAACAAGTGTCAAGGGGGTAAGGTAAGGTATATATATGAGTCATAGAGGGGCGCATAAAAGGAATCATATATATATATATATATATATATATATATATATATATATATATATATATATATATATATATATATATATATATATATATATATATATATATATATATATAAGCCATTTTTCCCCTTATAAGGGGAGTGGCTGAGTCAAGGCAAATTAGTCAGACTCTGTTGGAAGAAAATACAAAGGAGGGGATTCCCAATCCCCTCACTGCGTCCCATTTAGTCGATTCTTACGACACGCAGGAGAACACAGTGGAAGAATTCAAGCCCCTCTCCCTCAGGGGGAATCTTAACTATATATATATATATATATATATATATATATATATATATATATATATATATATATATATATATATATATATATATATATATATATATATATATATATATATATATACATATACAGTAATCCCCCCATTATTGCGGTAGTTCGGTTCCGGGACCCGGCGCGAGACAGGAAAACCGCGAAGTCAGATCAGCCTATATGTACATAGATATTTTAATTTAGTTTTACGTTTACACTGTATAAACCCTCCCTGTACTGTTAACAAACCGCCCTTTACTTCATAAATAACAGCATGCAACGTAAATTTATATGAAAGTGATAGATAAAACTACGGTGAATGAAGTGGTAATTACATGACATACTCATGTACATAGGTATTTTACAGTAATAATTTGCCAAAAAAAAAAAAACCGCGATACAGTGAAAACGCGAACCAAGAAACGCGATACAGCAGGGGATCACTGTATATATATATAATTTTTTGTACATATTTAGGTTTTGTTCCATGTTTCTTGTAGCATTCATCTGATAAAGATGTGAAAGTAAATATTAACCATAATTTTTTGTAATTTTTATTTTGACTATTACACTGATAAACTTTGATAAATATTTACCAAAGCATTGAAAAAATATGAAAATAAAAAAATTATAATTACAATTATCTACTCATTTCTTGGCCAGCTTGTTCAAACTTATTATTATACAAAAATTACATGAGGTCTTTCCCTAACTGAGGGTGTGAGAGTAAACATTTATCTCGTATTATGTTATCCATTTATGCCACTCTGTAATGTGGGAACCCCCTAGCACTTAAAAGGTATAAGGTTAGAGTGAGTGATGCCAGTCCAGGATGTAACACATCACCTTGTATAATCAAACATATTGTTGAAGACTGCAGCACACACACCCACGTATGCCAACATTACAACATATACTCCCTAAGAGCTCTGTGAGAGAGGCGTGGATCAGCTTTGGCCTTCCTTTGGGACTTGGGGCAGGCAACTTAGGGAACAATAACTATAGTATAAACAACCCATTCAAGTGTAGTCTGCTAATTAATAATATAAGAGTTTGCTTGACACAGTGCCCAAGGAATTCAGAATATATTTTATACAAACTATGATATTCACCCCCATTTGCATGTTTTGCAATTTTTAGTATCAAGTATTTAGGTAATAAGGATATTGTAAATAGAGTAACCTTTAATCATAGTATGACATATATCTGATATAAGTTTTACAATTTTCAGCAAATTATTTCTAAGTAGATAACCTCAGGTTAACAAAGTGATAACACACTTCTATTTCTTCAAGTTAATGCTTGTTACAGCAATTATGCCTTACAGTGTACGGTAAATGCGAGGGTAATGTGTTATGCAGTATAATCAAGTACATTTCTATTTAAATTATGTTCTTTCAATTTTTTGCAGTTACGTTCAGATGTTGTACCAAAAACTGCCGAGAATTTCCGTCAGTTATGCACTGGGGAACAGGGGTATGGATACAAAGGTTCCAGTTTTCATAGAATAATTCCACAGTTTATGTGCCAAGGGGGAGACTTCACTCATGGAAATGGCACAGGAGGAAAATCAATATACGGAGCCAAATTCAAGTAAGTTTTGTGCTGATAATAGACTGCAGTGCCAAGTATCTTAAGTTCAAACCAGTCTTGGCACTGTTGGTCTGTGCTAAAAAAGTTAAATTTTCACTTAGTCCTGTAGTGAATATAGAAGGGGACGGCAATATCGTAGTAGTTGCAGTACTTGGTATGGGAAGTGTCAAGCACAGCGGGGTGTTAGAAAGGGCATCCAGCATTAATTCCCCAGCTCCATCCCTCAAAAATGTTAAATTTTCACTTAGTTCAGATTGATATATAGAAAGGGACCACAGTAGCGAAGTGGTTAGAACGGTACATTTTGGAAGTGACAGATTCACGGCCGAGCCCTCAGCGGAGCATTATGAAAAGCATCCAGCCCTAATATCCAGCTCTGACCTGTTTGTGTCCAACACCAATTGCATGGGGATTAGTAGTGACACATGAAACGGCCAATATGTAAGGGATATAGAAAGAATGGATATGATATCTCCTAGCCCCTGCCAATTCAGCAGACGTAATGAGCACCTTGGAAATGGTAGGCTTTTGGGGGAATAATCTGCATCATGAGTTCAGGTGAAAGAACAAGACTTATTTTTTGAAAACAAGGCAATTTATTTCTGGATTTCTTCTGTCATATTTCGGTTGTGCGTCCGTTTTATGTCTCTATTAATCTCCATTCGAATGATGTGGATGTAGACAGGTTGGAAATGAGGAATTAAAGCTGACTGCCCTTCTTAGCAGCCCGTGGTGGGTTTGAATATGACCCAAGCATGATGATGAGGTTGGAGAGTTGTGGCAAACCTTTATCCCCAAGGAGCTACAAAGAGTGATCGAGGTATGTCTTGCTTATGGTGAATGTGTGCTCTTTGGCTTAGCCATCCCCTACATGGGGGATTGCAGACAATGTATATAAAAAAAAAGGAATCCCCATTATGGGGGTGGACACATTCAGGTTGGACCTGGGGAATTAAAGCTGGATGCCCTGTGGTGGGCTCGATCGCAGGTCTGCCACTTCCCGAGTTGAGTACTCTAACCACTGCACCAATGCTTACTAATATTTCTGGTGTCACACAGATAGAACCCCTCACTCTTCCTTGTATAAAAATATATTCCATCTCTCCCTCACTTAGTAAACGGAACTTCCTTTTTCATACTGGTGAAAATTTATATTAATAATTATTTAACACATTTGTATATAAAAAATGCACACCAAGTTTAACCATTAACTTTATAAGGTTTAGTGTTTGATAACTGTGGATTTGAAGGCATTTTCAGTTTCTTTGACTGTATTATTTTTTTTACAGTTTTGTGTTATAATTAGTCCCCATACAATTGGGGGACACAGGTTGGTTAGAGCTATAAGGGGGGATTAAGGGTGAATCTTCTTCCTAACACTCCATGGTGGGATCAAACTTGTGTTAATCAGGCTTGTTATGACTCTTTGTATCATGCTGAACTATCATCATTGCTGAACAATTAACCCTATAGTGGAAGATATCTCTTGCTTCCTTATTCTTGTCTGTTCTGCTGAACACTTGACATTTACATATTTTTGCTCAATATTTCCTGTGGAAGGGCATCCAGCTATGATCTTCCAGTGCCAACATGTCTTTGTCCTCCCCCATTTGATTGGGGACTAATTGTGACACATGAATCTGTATATTATTATTTCCTGTAGCTTTAATCAAGCTTGTTAGTCCATACAAAAGATAATAGATAAGAATCCTCATATTTTTCTGAATTATTTGTTTTATATATATTACTTTCTCTCATCAGAGTTACTTCTAAAATCTTCGAAGCTTTTGCACTAAAGTTTATCCCAGTAATAAACACTCCGATCATTGTTACATTTATCATCAACACATTTGGTTTCTCCCATTAGGGGTCAATGCAGCTGATCATATATCCCCATATCACCAAATCCCCTACATCCTCCTCCGTCACACCACACGCCCTCATCTCCTCCTTCACCACATCCAAAAACCTCCTCTTTTGCTCCATCTACAGCATCCTCCCCCAACATACCCCTCATCCTTCCTCAACACATGCCCAAACCATCTCAGTTTCACCTCTCATTTGGTCCCCATTCTGTCTTACTTGCTCTGTTCTTCTAATATACACATTCTTTACCCTGACCAACCTTGTCACGCCCAAAGAAAACCCCAGCATCTTCATCTCGTCCACCTCCAGCTGTGCTTCCTGTCTTTGTCAGTGGGACTGAGTTGCATATATAATGATTTCTGTTTCTTGAATTTCTTTCAGTTTCCATATGAGCATTTTTCTAAATTGAATTGGATGTTATCATTAGATTTTTTATGTATATCCCGTTATGTCTGCCATCTATGGTGAAAGGACCCATTTTACCCCATTTTCTCAGCCATTTTTGGTGAATGAGTCATTATATAATTGTAAAAACAGATATGATCACATAGAATAAAATCAGAAGTGTAGTAAACTTTGTAAATGCCATTTTGTCTGTTCAGAGAATTTACTGGACACTAACTTGCATTTATGTGCATATATTTTATTATTATTATTATTATCATCATAAGCCAAGCTACAAGTCCAGCAAGAAAGAGTCAAATACTATAAACCAGATGGCTCCATCAGGGCAAGCAACTCAGTGAGGAAAGGAAAAAGAGAAGATAGAAAAAATAAAATAATATAAAATGGTACAACTCATTATTGCAATACTGGGATTACTGGCTTATATGTAGTTAATATTTCCTTTGCACTTACAGGGATGAAAACTTTAATTTGAAGCACACTGGCCCAGGAATTATGTCCATGGCAAATGCTGGACGTGATACAAACGGCTCCCAGTTCTTCATAACTACTGTGGCGTGTCCTTGGTTGGATGGTGCCCACGTGGTGTTTGGCTCCGTTGTTGAGGGAATGAACGTCGTCCAGGAACTCGAGAAATTAGGCACACGTTCAGGACGTCCCAAAAAATTGGTGCTAATTTCAGATTGTAATGAAATTAAAGAATAGATATTTTCTTACTATATGTACATTGTGTATAGTATCTATACAGACTTTCAGAATAAAAACGGTTTTATTAATGCAGTGTCCAGCGATTTACCACAATATGTTCTAGGCATAGATGACAAAGTCTAAACCAGTTGGCTGGCTTGAGATTTGAACATTTAACATTCTTGGATTGCACTGAACACAATCACATATGACAACAATGCAACATACACATCTGAGAGGTCTGTGGGAAAGCCCAGGATTGGCAGTGACCTTCCTCAGGAACTCGGGGCTGTTCGGCAAGGCATTCCAGGGAACAACAACAATAACATTCTTGATTAATAAATGGTAACAAAAATCAAAGAATGTAATATCCACATAAGTGAAGAGAATAATGTCCTCTTTGGAGGAATGACAGACCAGTTCTGTGAGTGTTTTACGTATGAAGTATAATGTAGTACAAATATTAAGATCTGTGCCCTGGTCAACTTCCGTTTTCTTACTCACTATAAGATTAATCACGGGAACCCTTGTTAGGCGCTGGTTATAAGGTCAGGAAAACACTTGGAATAATGTGAAATTTATGTACAAATGAAATATGAACTTATTAATTGTATTTCAGTATGGTAGGAAAAGACCCATGAAAGAAAACAGACAATATATATGAACTTCATGTATTTTTCCTGTTTTCTATAATGGGCCTTTTCTTACAATTTCAAACTATTTGGAAACAGTTCAGAGTTATATATTTAATTATATTTGTTATCATAATTTTCCATCAGTCACAGAACATAATATATATTTAACTTTCTCATACACTCCAAAAAACACAGCACCCCCTATGGATATCCACATTGTGCGTGGAATGACTCCTGCAAAGAGGCTGAAATGAAAATAACTATTGATTAGAGAGAAGATTATCCTGTTATACTATACGTCAATTATCGGGAATGCCATAGCATAGTACTGTACTTAGAATGCTCGACTTGGGAGGTGATAGAGCAGCGTTCAAGCCCACATCGGAGCGTTAGGAAGAGCATTTAACCTTAAATCCCCGGATTCAGTCTCTTTGTGTCCATCCCCAAATGAGGACTAATAGTGACGCTTAAGACTTTAAACAATAATACATAACTTACATTAAAACTCGCATATATATATAAATATTTTTTTAAACAGGATTTGTAACAAAGCTTAACATTCTTGTTTGTACCGTGAATAGAATAATGATTAAAATTATAAGTAAAAGTAAATATCACTAAGAAAAGATAAGTAAAAGGGAAAATGCATAGACAATATTGGGAGGTGTTGAAACCTGTGGAGGTGTCAACAAACCTCTCTTGTGAAGGAAAACATTACATGAGGTAGAGAAGATATGTTGGGAACGAGGATTAAAGGCTGGCAATAGAACAGAGAGAGACTACACCAGACAGTACCAAAAGTAAATGAAGTGTGTAATGCTCTATAATGGGGTGAGAAAGTTCAAAGACCTGCTATGAATCTGGTGACAATGACACATAATCTGAGTTATGAGGAAAGGCTGACGGAGCCACCACTCGTACTTAGAGAAGAGTTTTGTGATCTAAAACACAACGGAAATACTGTTCAGTATATTACACACTTATACAAAGGCTATGAGCCAACATGTATGAAGGGTGGTCGAGTAAAAGCAAAATTCCATTCACCAAAAGTCCAACTCATTCTATTCCTCACCTCTACATGATATATTCCTTCACACTGCCAGGGTTACAATGTTCTTAGTGTGGCACAGCTAAGGGGACTGACAGACAGAGTTAGTTTACCACCCATGGCTTCAACTAATGGCGACGCCCATTCACCCAGCGTGTAGCACTGAGCCGGAGTGAGAATATCCCTTTATATATATATATATATATATATATATATATATATATATATATATATATATATATATATATATATATATATATATATATATATAAAACCTGTAATCGTGCATACCACATGCACCAATTGCACTTTCTACCCAATCCATGCACATATTTCACGTTTTCTCCTCTCCCTTATCCCATCTATTTCTGTTTACCTCACACTATCCTAACTGTTCTTCACTCCTGTTCATATGTCCAAAGCATCTCATCACAGGTGTCTTCCAATAAAAGCTGGAGGTAGGCAGCTCAGCCATGAAGGCAAGCATATATGACCCTTTTAAGTCCCTAATGGAGGTAGACCAGTTATGAGCGAGATAAGAACGTGTGTGATAAAATAAAGAGATACAAGTTGTCTCAGGTAATGCCTTGAATTGAAAAATTCTAAAACACTTCAGAAAATGCAGATATGAAAGCATTAAGACGATTGTTTGAGGAAAATTATATAATTTTCTAGTGTAGATGAGTTTCTTTTCTATTTCACATTAAGAATTTCCTCATGCTGAAAGCATGATGCACTGATTTGTGTGTCACAATTAGTCCCCATTCCAATGAGAGTGGACACCAACATGTTGAAACTATAAGCAGGGTTAATGCTGGATTACTTCCTAATGCCCTGTGGTGGGATTGAATCCACAATAATCACTTACCAAGTCGTAGGCTCTACCAATGAGTTAATGAAACCACATATCTAATGGTGTACTTCGTGAGCCAGTCCATTTGACACTGGGTACCTTGCAAGGGTATCACTATCTTGTTCTCCCTAGAGGGCTCTGGCAGAGATAAACTGTATGAACCACTTTTGAGAGCCTTGGGACAAATGCCATGTCGATTTACTTACTGAAAGGTTGATTTTGAAACTTCGTAAAATATTTACATATTAAATAAGCACAGGGGTAAAAGAGCTGGAGTCTATTCGGCCAGGCAGCTCACAGAACAAGAAGAAGCTATGGCTGTCAGGCCCCTCAAGATTTTCCAAACTTACCCAGTGGTTGATCCAAAGCAGTATGGTGGGTGGGAGTTGTGGCAGCCCTTTATCCCCAACAAATTAAGATGAGTGATTGTGGTAAATTAGTTTTTTGTGAACGCGTGTGCTTTGATTCAGCCATCTTTCTTATGAGGGGAATTGTGGCCATTGTACAGTATATGTGTGTACATTAACCATTAGGAATCTCGGTCTTGGAGGTAGAGAGTAATTAATTACAAAACAATAATTAATAGCAGGAATTGGCCATGTTATACTGCTAAGGGTAAAATATCATAAAATTATAACAAATGCAAATAAGTAGCATAAATAAGTATATCTTCATGCTTATGATAGCATTTCTTTCAGTGTAATATCACAACTCTTTTTATTTTCCTTACATATTACCTTCTCCCTCCTGGGACCTGCTAGTAGGTCAGTAGTAGAGCTAGTAAGTCGGGCAGTAACGAGCATGACAAATGCAGCTTTGATCCTGCTGTGGGCTTTAAGGAAGGGCATCCAGCCTTAATTTACCCACCCAGCTACAACCTGTCTGTGTCTGACTCATTTCAAATGGGGTCTAATTGTAGACACTGTATCTATGGTTTTTATCTATTTTTGAGATGCTGTGTGTCACAATTAGTCCCCATTACAATGGGGATGGACACAAAAATGTTGGATCTATAAGGGGGATTAAGGGTTAATCCCCTCCCATATGCCCAATGGTAGGATTGAATCTGTGAATGTCAGGCTTGTCAATATCCACCTTGTATGCTCTACCACAGAGCTACTAAGGCCCCTGTGGTTTTTATCAATATATAATATTAAATATAATGAATTCTTACCCTGTAAAGCCATGCTGTGAATGTACTAGCTTCACAGCATTCCAGACATTGCCCTTGGCAACTGTACTTCCTCTTTCAGCTAACATGATTCTTGTTTTGGCTACGTCTAAAGGTGTAGTCACTGCTGCCGACAGCCCACCTTGAAAAAATAAAATCAGTGTGAACAAAATGAAGTTGGGTCATGAATCTCTTTTTTGATTTTTTATATGTGGGAGCCATACAGGAGAAAGCTCGACTCGGTAGGTGACGGAATTGTGTTTGAGCCCACAGTGGGGAAGTAGGAAGGGCATCCAGCCTTAATTTCACAGCTTCAATCCGTCTGTGTCCACCACCAATATGGGAACTTAGTGACACATAAAACATTAAAAAATATTGTGTGGCATTTGACCAACAAGCTACTGATTGCCATTACTTCATGAAGGTATTTAGTGTTATGAGGATAAAAACAATAAATTTATCCTTGGAATGTTAAAGCTATGCCATGTACGATATAAATATCTCGTTCAAAAGCAACGAAAGGGGGGAAAATATAGCAATATACTTCATATAAATAGGATGAGATACCACAATTCATCCTACCACCCAGCCTGGGTCATCCACACGGTAAACAGGGAAGGATCTTCTCCTGTGTGACATATATACAATTGGGAATACGAGTTCCTTTAATCACAAAAAGATTAAATGATGTGATGGAAATTAGAGGCCATGTCCTCTGAAACAAAATTAAGTCTAAAACACTAACTGTACAGTCCTTAAGTTTATATTGCTGCATACTTCTTACACATCTCTTACGTATCCCTTCACATCTGACAAGTCACAATACTCCCCATCAGTTTCTTTCTATTAAAATGCTTTTCTGGTGCCTGGGCCCAATGAGGAAAATTATTTTTGCCCATCCCAGTGTTACACTCATGATAAAAAAAAAAATGGCCTTCGTAGAATATTTTTACAAACAAAATTATATTTTGCATAAGTAAACCATATATATTCTAAATAAACATTATATCAAAAGAAATATTTGTAGAAATATTTAGTGTGTTATAAGCCCTAAAATTTTCTTAAGGCTTTATAATAGTTATAACAGTTGTTGTTGTTTGCCATAGTATGTCACTCTAAATATCCATTAAGGAGATGAACACTGACAGATTAGAGCTGAGAAAATAAGACTGGATGCCCTTTCTATCGCCCAGTAGTGGGCTGACTCGCGGGTCTGTCACTTTTTGAGTCGAGTGCTCCAACCACTGCGTCACCACAGTCCACCTAATATTCACACCAGTAATATACAATAAGCACTAATATTCTTACCAGTAATTTAAAGTAATTAGTAATATTTATACCATTAATGTAAAGCGATAAGTAATATACCAGTAATGCAAAGGAATTAGTATTAGGCTAATAAAGGCCACAGAAAGAATTATATGAGTAATATATTCTAAGTGTCTGGGTCTGAGGACAACAATTTTCTCTGCCTGTCCCAGTGTCACATAAAAGATGAAGGAATGCCTATTGAAGACCTAAGTTCCTTTACGTTTAAACATAAAGAAGAAAGTGCTAAACGGATAATTTGAATAAATATAAATATATACAGGGGATCCCCATAAAACATCGTTTCATATAAGTTCATTTCGATTTTATGTCGGAGGCCAGTAAATAGTTAATAAATTAATTTTTCAACCTACCTGGCTGGTGTGGTCAATTCAAACTGTGCGCCTAAACAGTTTGTGAGTGCGGTGGATATATACACAGCTAGCAGCCCAGCTGTATTCATATTTATCAAATCAATGGCTTTATTTATTAATTTTGTTATATATTTGGCAATACCAAAGGATTATATTGAATTTGAAAAATAAAAACAAACACAAAGCTGTAGATACTATTTTATTCAAAATACACACGTAAACACAGCTAGCCGCACAGCTGTACTTGTACTTATCAAATTATTGGCTTTATTTATTTATTTGTTTATATATTTGGTTATATTAAAGGATTATATTGAATAAAAAAAAAAGCTGTACATACCATTTTATTCGAAATACACCTAGTTTGCTTTTTACACTTGTTTATAATCCGCGAAATTGGAATAACGCTCCTAAAAAAATAGTAGTAAAAAAATACGATATTCGCGAATAACGCCAATGCAAAAAAATTAGAATTTTTTTTTTTCATTTTAGTAAATAATCGACCGCCTCGGAGGCACTTTTCCACCATCCTCCTCCTCTTCTACTGCTTAATGTGATCAGATATTATGAAGAGAATTGAAAAAAAGCAATAAGAACAAACGGCAAACAAACTTTTGATATAATATCGTCAGGGAAATAGCGTGCGAGGGTGTATCAGCTGATACGGAAGCGCCAAAACGTTTGCAGATAGAGGTTCGTTCTCCCGAATCCTCCTCCTCTTCTACTGCTTAATGCGATCGAATATTATGAAGAGAATTGAAAAAAGCATTAAGAACAAACAGCAAACAAACTTTCGATATAATATCGTCAGGGAAATAGCGTGTAGAGAATACAGTATATATATTTCATTTAAGTTTCCCATGTACAGTACGATATAAGTTTTCTTTGTAACAAATTGTATAGTTTTCTTTTTGTCTCAGCTGATTTTGTTCACGTTAAGATTTCGTGAAGCATGGTCGATATGTAAAAAAGATAGAATAATGTTTAGAACCAAGGAACATTAATAATACTATAATCTTGAAAATGAAATAAACCCAAAATAGGGTGAGTAAATAAATATTTTATGAGTAAGATATTGTGCCTGAATAGTGATAAGCATCAGCTGATACGAAAGCGGCAAAATGTTTGCAGATAGAGGTTTGTTCTCCCACATCCTCCTCCTCTTCTACCGCTTAATGCGATTGAATATCATGAAGAAAATTGAAAAAACGCATTAAGAACAAACAGCAAACAACCTTGCGATATAATATCGTCAGAGAAATAGCGTGCGAGGGTGCATCAGCTGATACGGAGGCAGCAAAACGTTTGCATCCTCGTGCTCACTGCCACCGTGCACGTCCCAGTGTATGCCTGCTGCCCAACACATAATAGAGTGCATTAATTTGTTTACTGTACAGTAAATCTATATCTTTTATACTGTACACTATTTGAATGTTAATATAAATAACTACAGGTCTTTCTGCTTTGTTATGTACTTATAAAATATGTTTTACTAATCTTATATCTTTGGTATTGTGTGTCTATGGACAGTTGTGGAACGTATCTATGCCCATTATCATTGTTTCTTATGGAAAATGACTCATTAAATTACGTGAAAATTAAAATATGCGGCACTTATAAGAACTAGGAGTACACACAAGTACACAGCCAGCACAGCTGTATTCATATTTATCAAGTTAATGGGTTTATTTATTTATATCTTTATATATATGGTTATACTGAAGGATAATATTGAATTTAAAAAAAAAAACAGCTGTAAATATAAAATTTTATTCAAAATACACACGAATACACAGCTAGCAGCACAGCTGTATTAGTATTTATCAAGTTAATGGCTTTATTTATTTAACTGTTTATATATTTGGTTATACTGAGGGATTATATTGCATTTGAAAAAAAAATACCAAACATAGCTGGAAATACGATTTTATTCAAAACAGTTTGTTGAGTGTTGTGTAAGAATCCAGCATCACGAGGCATTTGAAGTAGAAGAAGAAGCACAGTTCAGTTTACTCTAACCAGTCTTACTGCATCTCATTTTCATCTGCTCTTTCATTCATTCCGCTCATTACTGATATTACTGTCTCCCAAGTATAGTGGTGATAGTTATGATGGCAGTGCTTCGAAGAAAAGAAAAGCCATTACCGGATGGAAATTAAAGTTGAAATAGTCTCGGAAAAGGGAGTGAAAGTGAAGAGTGTGCGGCCAGTAGGGGTTGGTTTAATCGTTTTAAGAGTTGTGCTAATTTGCATAACCTAAGGGTGCAAGGTGAAGCTGTTAGTGATGATGAGGCAGCAGCAAGTGGGTTTCCCAGGTTGTTAGGAGAAATAATTGGGGAGGGGGATCATCGCTTGCAATGCCCCTTCCAGTGTGCAAGCCAACTACACAAGTAACAAACAAACAAAGGATTTTATCCCTTTTTTTACAATGGCTATGCTTGTACAAAACTAAGTCTTATAAGTAGACATGCAATTGAGAAAATAAGTAAGAGGGCCTGCCCCAGTCTCCTCAGACCTAGGCTCGAATCATAGGTGTGTTCTGACTTAAGTTGAAATCCACTTTAAGTCAGCTGTCAGGAACGGAACAATGACATATAGTGGGGACCCCCTGTATATAAATATCCCCTCACAACGAAGATTGAAAGTATATGGGGTTCTTGATTTACATCAGAGTTCCGTTTCTGAAAAGTGATGTAACCCGAATGTCAGTGAAAGTCGAAACACCTAAATATGCACCTATTCTAATGCAGTAGTAAAGCTCCTCCCTTTTCCATGCATATTACTATCTCAAATTTCACTTCCATGGTGATGGCTTTCCTTTTCTTGCCGTAAGATGAATTTGTATAATGCATCTGAAACATAATACAGTACTGGCCAAAAATTATAAAAAACAAAGCAAAATAATATATGGGATGTGTTGTAACCACCCATTTTCTCTAAAATATTAGAAAAAATCGTTGCATGCCAACTTATGTCATATTTAGAATCAAATAGACTACTAACGATTAGCCAACATGGTTTCAGACCAAAACTCTCGACGGAAACTGCACTGCTTAAAGTTACGAATAGTATATATAATAATATAGATATGAAAAAAATATCTATACTAATTTTGTTAGACTTATCAAAAGCCTTCGACAGTGTAAACCATGAAATTCTTTTAAGTAAATGTATTAACTTAAATATTGATCCAAGCTGGTTTAGCGAGTATCTATCTAATCGTAAACAGTCCATACGTCTTAACAACATTATCTCTGTGCCAAAGGATGTATCATTTGGTGTTCCACAGGGATCAGTACTTGGTCCTATCCTCTTCTCCATTTACGTAAATGATCTATCTTCTTTCATTTCTGACTGTCTAGTCGTACAATATGCAGATAACACTCAGCTACTCCTTAGTTGTGATATTAATAACCTCCTAGAGCTAACTTTAAGAGCAGAAAACACTCTGTCAAAAATTAAAACCTATTTCCAAGAAATTGGGCTGTTAATTAACGAAAGTAAAACACAGTGCATATTTATTGGTTCAAGGTTCCACATAGCACAAATTCCAGAAAACACAACAATTAATTATTGCGACAATATTATCACACCTAGCAAAACAGTCAAAAACCTAGGAATTCACTTTGATAACCACATGTTGTTTGATTCCCACATAGATAAAGTATGCAAAAAGGCTACAGGAACATTAATGTACTTATCACGTATAAAAGACAATTTTGAGACTACCACTCGAATAACTGTTGTTGAATCTCGAGCCCTAAGTCACATTAATTACTGCACAACTGTTTGGGGATCTACCACTAAGACTCAGATAAACAGAATACAGAAGCTTATTAATTTTGCAGCTCGAGTTGCCCTGGGAGGAATAAGAAAATATGACCACATCACACCAGCTCTCAATAAACTTGGGTGGCTGCGGGCAGAAAATAAGGTCGCTTATGCTATTTATGTTTTTGTATTCAAAATTTTGGACCATCATTATCCTAGCTGGCTATTTGATTTAAAAACAGTCAGGGATATAAGGGGAACCAACACAAGACAGAGCAGTGAGCTCTTTATTCACAGAACAAACACAGAAGCAGGTTCAAAGATGATCACTATCAAAGGGCCAACACTCTGGAATAATATTCCAGAGCATCTTAAAAATGCATCCTCCTTCACAGCTTTCAAAGGCAAACTATATAGTTTTCTTTTGGACAAATAGTTGCTGCTCATTAAGAACTAATTATTCTCATTGT
Source organism: Halocaridina rubra (assembly GCA_037179515.1). NCBI lineage: Eukaryota > Metazoa > Arthropoda > Malacostraca > Decapoda > Atyidae > Halocaridina > Halocaridina rubra. The sequence goes on from JAXCGZ010007794.1 coordinate 33,724, forward strand.
AAGGAAACAAATATGGAAATGATGCCGATAATAACGATCCTGTATCTAGTGGCATACTTACTACTTTATTATTAACATTATTGTTAACATTTTTAGTACAGCATTATTATTTTCTATGAAAGCTACATTTAATTTAACTATATGTCTAACCCTCTTATTTATTAGTTTAATTACATGTCTACATATAAGTTACTATTAATGTTGAATAACCATTGTACAAAATGGAAATAAATGTTTTGATTTGATTTGATTTGATTTGATTTGTACTGTGTATATTTCCCACTACAACAAACATATATTTATATTTACCAGCCAGAGCTCCGCATAAAGACGACTGCCAGGAATCCACGTATCTCCCTTGATACCCAGACCAAGTCTTCTTAAAAAGCTCCCAAAGAGGGAATTGAATTAGAGAGAAGGGTATTTCTCGTGTCACGGTACTAAAATATCCTCTGTAGAGACCTCTAATACCCTCGTACTTTAAGGTGTCACGAACGACTTGAATTGAGGACTGGTAAAGTTGTGCTTGACGCCTCTGTTTTACCACTTCCATTGGTACACGAATGATACATGCTGTCTAAAAGAAATGTATTCATTATTATACACATATATGTGTATAAAACGGCTGTAATCCCCCTTGTAAGGGGTTGGCTGAGTCAAAGGACACATATAACAGAAGATAATATACCTCTATCACTCCTTTCGAGCTTCTTGGGGATAAAAGGCTGCCACAATTCCCACCACCACCCTGCTTGGGTCGGCCACAGGGAAGTGGGTAAGAATCTTCTGCCATGAGGCCCAACAGCTGCAGCTGTCAAGATGTTATATTGAAGATCAGTACACATCAAATAAAGAGTAATTTTTGGTCAAAAACTTTTCATTTTCAAACAAAATCCTACATTGTATAGAAGTTATCCAGATGGCCATAAATGTAACAAATGAACTGATGGGACATGGCTTCAACATACCCTACCTATGCCATCATTGCAATACTGAGTTGCGCCATTTATGACCATATTTTTTCCTATTTTCTCGTTTCCCTTGTCCTCACCCAACTGTTTCCCCTGCTGAAGCCATCTGGTTAATTGTCTTTGACATTTTGTGTCCACCTGCACTTGAATGGGGACTGACACTGACACATAAAACGGCAAATAAACACATAAACGTTCTTATATGCATGGGCTTCCATAAGTATCAGCATTATAAATCCATTATTCAAACAATATATTCTTCAAGACACAATAACATAAATGTTACATTATTGTACAACCTTAGCTCCCCTTGGAGCAAAGAGGAATGATCCAGGTATACGAGCTTCTGATAAAAGTGTGAGCACTGACTTGGTCACCCCCTCTCAAGGAGGATTGAAGGCATTGTATATGTATGTATGTAAATGCAAAATCATCCATCCATATACCAAAGCCATATTCCCCCTTGAAAGGGGGGTGGCTAAGTAAACAAAATCCATCCATATACCAAAGTCATATTCCCCCTTATAAGGGGGGTGGCTAAGTCAAAGAAAATGCTTTGACTTTTTGTGAGAAGTAAATACAGAGGAAGGGATTCCCAGTCCCCTTGCTCCGCCCCATTTAGTCGACTTTTACGACACGCAGGGGAACACGGAGAAGTATTCTTATCCCCCCTCCCTCAGGGGGAAAGTAAAAGAAAATACTTTGACTTTTTGTGGGATGTGAATACAGATGAGGGGATTCCCAGGCCCCCCACTCTGCCCCACTTAGTCGACTTTTTTGACACGCAGGGGAACATGGTGGAAGTATTCTTACCCCCCTCCCAGAGGGTTATAATTCCATAAATCTTCTAGAATTGAACAATAAAGTCAGAGGTGCCTTATGTATTGAGTCAGGAACAATTACATATTTCGTGGTTTCACAAATGGTAACGTATTTATTTATTTAATGAAAGTGCTTAATATATTCGTAACTGCAATGACTAAGAAAACAGACAGTTCTGATCATGTCTCCAGCAGTATTAATAAGGAATACTGATATAAACTTCAAATGCAGCAAGACATTATAATGAAATTTGACTGGATAATCTTGTCTAATAATAAGTTCAGCATAAATATTTTTTTCAACTCACCACTTCCCCAGCTGACGCTGCTATCATATGAACAACAGGTTGGTAGGCTTCCGTAACTCTAGCCCCTAACACTTGCTTTACACCTTCATAAGTACAAAAAAACACAGCAGCTGCAAAATAAAAAAAATATTTAGTAAAAATCCTTAAATGAATTACAAACTGACACAAAGCTTAATGCTCTAAGGTCACTTGCCCATACAACATTTGGGCACAACAAAAAGACCACTACAACAGTATACAAGCAACATATACGCTCAGTAATGGAATAAGAAAGCCTTGCTTGGGTTTTAACCATACTAGCCCTTTCTCTGTTACCAGTGGTGTTCCACAGGGCTTTGTTCTTTCACTTACTCTGTTCCTTCTCTTCATCAATGGTCTTCTACAATCCCCATCTCCCTCTCTTCTTCATGCTATTGCTGATGATTCTACCCTTCCCTTTTCCTCTGCCTTTTCTTCACAATCTTCATCTGCTACTCATAATCAGTCTCATATCACTCTTTCTTCTACTCTCAACTCTGATTTGCAGAGAGTATCTGAGTGGGGCACTAAAAATTTAGTTAAAATTCAATGCCTCCAAGACAGTTTCTGGCTATCTCTTTATCTTCTTCTCCTCCTGATAACCCTATTGTCTTCGAAACTAACGAAATTTACCCCCTTAATTCTATCAACATATTAAGAATCCATATAGCCTCTAACTTGTCTTGGAGGAATCGACATAATCCAAATTTCTAAATCTTCATCCAAAAAATTGGGGGTTTTGTTTCGTTTTCGTCATTAGTTTACCTCTTTACAGTTACTTAAAATTTATAAAGGTCTTATCTGTCCCTGCTTAGAATACTGCTTACACTTCTGGGGTGCTTCTTCTTATACTTATCTCCTTGATAGGGTTGAATATAAGGCAGTCAGACTCATTAATGATTCTTCTCTTACTTCTAATCTGGATTCTCTCTCTCTTAGCCGTAAGGTATCTTCCCTTTCTCTTTTCTATCGCTACTACTTCCATCGCTGCTCTGATGAGTTGGCAAGTTGCATCCCTTCCCCACTGCCGAGGCCACGTAACACTCGCCAAGCGGCCTCATCTCACAGGTACTGTGTGGAGATCTGTAGCTCACAGATTGGTCGATGCAGCGACTGCTTCTTCCCATCTACCTCCAGACTCTAGAACTCTCTTCCTCCTTCAGTCTTTCCTAATTCTTATGACCTATCATCCTTCAAAAAGCTGATTTTTCATCATCTCAGGGCCTAGTCCTCCATATCTCTGGGTCCTCTGTATTTTGACTTTTTTCTGTATGTTGTTTTCCTTTGAGTGATATTTCCTCATCTCTGCCTTGTCCTTAACCTTTTCCTTTGTCTAGGTATTTTCTTGTGCCTGCGCCTTTATTGATGAGAGCAGTTGTTGCCTGTCCCAGTGTCACACTCATAAAAAAAAAAAAAACACTCCACAGCTCTATAGTGACTATAAAACAAAGCTGTAAGATATTTTTTGTCACTATTAGTCCCCTTATGGGCATGGACACAGATGGACTGAAGCTGAGGACTTAAGGCAGGATGCTATTCCTATCACCTCCTGAGTCAAGCACTGTACTGGTTCCCAGAAAATAAAACACTACGTGATGTGACTGATTTTATGTAACGGACTTCCTTTTCTACTAAAGGCAAGGACAGTGCTTTCTTGCAAAGGACTTTGGTTTTGGCATGTGTGATTGATAAACTCACTTCCTTGATGGGCTGCAAACCCTCGATCCGACAAATCAAAGTTGCGACCGTAACCACTCTGCTACGGTGACCACAGAACAATGGTAACGTTTTGACGAGATATTTGGTTCCTTGCCGAAAAATGTCAGACAGGCAAAAACAAGATATATAGCTGCTGCTGGGGAAGAGGTTAAAAGTGGTAATCATCCACTCAAATCAAGGTTTGAGATTATGTGAGATGGATTTCCTTCCCAATATAAATTACTGGTACCACTCATTATATTCCCTACAGCTAAAATAATTATACATAAACCTTCCGCAAAAATCCAAGTCTCCATGAATGTTTTCACTCAATTTAAAATACAAATTGCATCTCTTTATTCAAATAAATCATGCCAACAGCCCTTATATTGATCAAAGTATGTATATAAGAGTATTTTTTCACATACATGAACAATTAACCAAATGCTCAAAACACTGTCTATCCTATTATTGCAAAACGATATTTTCCTAAAATTCTTAATTAATTTTATGTAAATTTTTGTTGCCTTATTTGAGATGTTGAACTGTTAATACTGCATTTATTAACTATAGTGTTAATGCTTAAGTTTATTCACTGGCTGGATGTATTATATACTATATAGCTGTATCATCATAAAAAATTTTGGCATTTCCCGTTAGGGGTCACCACAGCCAAGCAGTTGTCTCCATGTCACCCTATCCCCTACATCTTCTTCCATCATACCACACACCTTCATGTCCTTCCTTACAACATCCATAAACCACCTCTCTTCCTCCTGCCTGGAATTTCCATCCTCAACATCCTTTTCCATAAAAATACCCAACTCAGCATATGGCCAAACAATCTCATTCTTGCTGTATATGCATAAATAGTTTAAAACAACTGAAATTACCAGTAGGTGCTGAAGCCAGTGCAGCTGGCCCTAAACCACTGTAGATTCCTTTGAAACCTCCAGATGACTTGAATCCTTTTTCGCTCTGAAGTCGTGTTTTTAATGTGTCAAGAGGGAAAAGCGCCACATCTACTGCTGTCCCAGCAAAACCTCCCGCCTGCAAGGCAAAAATTCAAAATGTATATAGTATCACATCTCTATCTATATAAAAGTGCCATAATGCCCCTTGTAAGGGGTTGGAAGACTTACAGGAGGAGTTTCCATCCCCTTGCTCCACTTCATTTGGTTCAGTTTGGACATGCAAAGCAAAAATGCATAATGTGTACAGTATTACATCGCTATCTACATACAGGAGCCATAACCTCCCTTATAAGTAAGGTGGCTATGTCATAGCAAAACCTTCATTCTATGTAGGAGAAATATTCAAAGGAGGAAATATTCAGTCCCCTGCTATGCCCAATTTACAGAGGAGGCATTCTTACCCCCCACCCCAGTATCAAATAATTTTTATTAAAAAACTTTCTGAATTCAATACTCTTTTGGTACAGACATAACAAGGTATTCAATAATTATTTTACAAGGTAATACAATAGCACCAAACAGCAAGTTGAGTGTGCAATAACCGTAACTGCAATAATAAGCATAAGAAAATATGTTGAACCTTGTGTTTGTTTATTAAAGTCCAAAAGGCACAAGGCAGAAAAACATTATGATGATGATCAGTTTTACGTCAATGACTCCCTTCTCTACTAAGGGCTAGGAAGGTGCCTTCTTGCGAAGGACTATGGTTTTGGCAGGTAACATCATTACCCTGAGTGAATGCTATTTCTAACCTCAGATCATGGTGGGCCGCGAATCAAGAGTTGCAAATGTTACCACTTTCCCACGGTGAACACTTTCATATAAGTTAATAATTATTAAGATTGTAGCCCTCAATGTAGTAATTCTCTTTCACTGCTACATGGGTCAAAATTCTTTCTGCTTGTTGCTGTAATTGTCACTCCCTAAACTCCCTGGCTGAATAACCCCTTGAGTCTCTAAGGGAGGCCACAAAAACTCTGAAAGAGAACAGCAGTGGAATGTTGAGATGCATTTCAATAACAAAAATGGGATGTTCTGAAGCATAAAAAATAATCGGTTAATCTCAAAAGGCATTGCTTATGACATAAAAATCGTAGTTTTATGTGTTACTATTAGTCTCCATTCTGGAGGTGGACACAAATAGTGTGGCTGGGAAATGACAGCCAGATCTCTTTTTAATGCCCCCAGTGGGCTCGTCATGAGTTTGTCAACTCCCGAGTCGAGTATTCTACCACTACACTACCATGATGCCCTTTCAAGGTTATTAATATTTTTTCCATATCACAAATAGGTCCCTATTGCTTTTGTATCAACTTTGTAAATTCTAAGAGCGGATCATTTTATAGCCTCTCAAATTGTGTCTATATTTTTCAAGCTGCAAGCAATATTCATTTCATTTCCTGGTCAGTAGTTTACTTTTGTCTCATATTGGAATCTATTGTACTCGTCTGAGGTGTTTAGGAGCCATGATGCAATATACTTCACAAGAAAACACTTTTTCACTACAAGAGAAAGCCTGCACTGAAAGACTGCTAAAAGTACTTGGATACACATACAAACAAGAACGAAGACAAGAACATGGGCTGAGATGCTGTAATATTCTGTACAAAGAGTTCTACATTATTTTCTTTTAAATGTGCATAAAGACCTAACAAAAAGTACATTATATAAATAAATCTCTCACAGAGATAGTTATTATAATATTCTGGTATATATATGTATTATAGCTTAAGTTATATGTATACTGTATACCATATCAATATATGGCCTGCAGCATAATCGGTTCGTTTACATTTACTTGTACTCCCATGGTACATTTGTCCCTATGCTCATCCATACAGTATACGGCTCAGTATAAGATCAGGTTTATCAGACTTAATGGGAATTAAGAAATGACATTGTGCAGAAGAATGCTAATTGGTGAAAGCAATTTAAATTTTTGTTTCCCATTTTATTAGTAATTACCATTTTGGGGATGAACACAGATATGTTGGATTTGAAGAATTAAGGCTGAATGCCCTTCCTATTGCCATGTGGTGGGCTTTATCATAGGTCTGTCACTTCTCAAGTCAAGTGTGCTAACCAATGCACCACTGCGGCCACTGTATAAAGTCAATTTAAGTATTTAGCAGTAAATGTTATATGTAACTTAAAGAATTCCAAAGTAAGTTAAGTATTAAACAATAAAAATTGTGGAAAAATTAAAAGAATTTCAAGTAGTTTATGTATTTAGCAATGAAAATTATGGAAAAATTTAGAAAATTTCAAGTAGTGTTAGTATGTAGTAGTGAGTTATATTTAACAGTGAATTCAAGAGAAAGCAAAAACATTTCCACATAAGACAAATAATCAACAGTTATTATTAAAGGATAATTTATAGATATGCAGTACCAATTAACAGATTTTTAGACATCTCAGTATTTTTAAGAGACTATGACTGAAAATTAACACATTTTAAGTACTATCATAGGAAAATTAACATATTTCGAGTATTACAAGTATTTAGTAGCAAATTTATATGAGACTGTAGTTGAATTAAATTGAATTATATCCCTCTTACCTTGATTATATGTGTTATATGGAAAACATCAATGATGAGTCAGTATGAGCGACAAGCAATAACGATAATACCGAAAGACAGCACAAATAAAAAAAAAATACCAAAACGGATGGTAAACAAAGCATAAACGTCACTAAAAACACAACCTCTTTGCACAACGAATGGATCTCCAATGCCCTCATCGCCACTCACCCACCCAACTCAGCACCAACAACTCTCCGCATACACAAACTATCACAAATTACCAAGCTACTTTTAGACTTACTAAACTACACGCCCTCCTGATCTCGAGATCATACAACACACCAAGATGTGTAGAAGTACAAACAAAATTGTTTAAAAACAACAGAAAATCCACAAACCAACAAAAACCAAGACAATCTATGATTGATACTAAATAAAAGAAAAAGAAAAAAGAAAAATTAATGTATGCAAATTTACAACAATTATCTCACACAGACATATAGTCATCCAACTCAGAAACATAGTCATCCAACCAGGCAGGTCGCCATCTTGTTCGCCTGGGACGTATATCTCTTAAAATGTGCACATCATCAGATGTACTATCTCCTCCACTTTGCTGCCGGTCTTCATTTGGTATCTTAACACTATCCTCCTCATCTGATTCCTCAGATGAAGACTAAGGAATAATTACATACCTAACATCGAGTATGTGACGTGGCATGCCATCTACAGACACACTGTTTTTAGACGAGATACCAGTAATGTAACCTTTCTTCCATTTAGTTGTACATTGTGTATTTCGCAGTTTCACCCAGACTTCCTCACCTATTCTCACCGAAGAAGAAGAGTCTTTATCAATCTCTGGCTTACTCATTGGATGCCTCCATTCATATTTGAATATAAGATGCTGTGGCACCAACTTTTCATCCTGACCTGGCCTAGGAGTCATATTGCACCAGAACACTGCTTCTATTTGATAGGTGCCCCCCACTTGCAAAAGCTTTCACCGTACGATGATGTCTCTCCACTATACCATTACCTCCTGGCCGGTATGCAGCTGTTGTTTTAGCTTCTCTACCCACGGATGGGTGTAACGGGTCATGGAGAACCCATAGGGCAGTCGCCAGCCGGCACAGGCTCCAACCCCCACTGTGGTGCCTAGCCACAGCAGTAACCTCCCCAGTAAACAGCTTAAACTCTCTTGCCTGGACGAGGCGTGATCCGTCGACCTCGTGAATGCGAAGCCAGCGCGTTACCACTGTACTAACCAGGAGGCCGGTATGCAGCTCTAAACATTCCTACAGTATTCCATCTCCCCAGCACTTGCCTTAGTAATGATGAACGAAATGCTGTACTGTTATCCATTAGAATCTCATCAGTCGGGCCTCTCTCATAGAAAATTTCTTCCAACAATGATGAAATTTCTCTGGCATTTTCATTTTTGAGTTCCTTCCAGACTGCAAAATGACAAGGACCACAATCTACAACTGATAAATAAGGCACTTGTCTATGAGTGACATCAATTGGTAAACATTTCCAATTTTCTATAACACTAATCTCTCCTGCATGATGGGTGGCTGGGGCTGGATCAATGGATTGACACTGTTGACAGCTCTGCACCACCTTTCTAACTGCTTCTTTGGCAATGGTAGGATCCACCTTATGGGCCAAATACAATGTCCTCTCCACACCCATATGATGCATGTTGTGCATTTGCCTCAAATCAACATTTGCACTAACACAACAAACCTCCTCCTCGCTATCAGGAGCCTTTGCCTTCCACCAGCTTTTCCCAACATGTGTCAGCACATCAGCCTTATTTTTGGATGATGAAACGAGGGCCACCTTCATCACTAGCCCAAATTCATTTATCAGCTCCCTCAAGACTCCCAAAATGGCATTTTAACACCATTTCAGTAGCTCCCTTAGTGCGCTCTCTTTTTTCCTCTATAATAATAGTACTCACCCAACAATGCACTGTTACCGAATCAGTTCTCAACTCTATTTTCTTCAATCACCATTCCAATGCTAGATTAATACCTTTCAATACCGCCTCAAGTTCAGCCACGTGTGTGACTATAATTGTCCTTCTTTCGGAGCCAAGCAGCAGCTTCAACGACCTGATCATTAATTTCTAAAAGCACACCAATAACTAAACTGCTAATATCACACCATATCGTACCATGTTCAGTTTTAGGAACATGCCAACCACCTTTGACTGGATCATCTAATTTCACTTTCTCAATCACCTCCCTGATCATAGCAACTGCAGTACTGCCAACTGGATCATCCCAACTTGAACTCTCAGCACTCCTCTTAATGAAAGTACAGGCAACCCTTTACCAGCCAGCAACGGGACAATGGCCCACTAAAATCCCACATACAGAAAACAGGCCTCCTCTCGTCAAATCATCTGAAACCTCTGGAACTTTGTTCCCTCGTTGGAACACCAATTCACCATTAACACAAAACAACTGAAGTCCTAAAGCTGCACCATTCTCCAGTGATTCAGAGGGTTTTGTTAACAGTCCATACTCATTCAGATGCCTAATGAGCTCGTTAGCAGACAGCTCAGATTCATCGACAAAAATGTCATCATTGTAGGAGCTTGTGTATTTTTCAGTATCATCATTTTTTCTTTAGAACAAATTTTAAGATTTTTGACATTATGCACAGTGCACAGTTCAGCCTAAAACCCAATCGTGTTAGTCTTACCTTTATACTTTACCAACTGATATAGCCACAATTTCTTACTTACTTTAATTTGTAGATATGCACATTTAAGGTCAACAACAGATACTGTTTTACCCATCTGTTTCCACTGCCTTAACTTTTCATCATACACATCTGTGACATCATCACCAGTATGGCACTTCACATGAGCATTTACCTCTCGAAAATCTAGTACTGGCCCCACCTTTTTCTTTGTTGGTTGCTCCACTGCCATCATAGGAATAATTCCATCAGTTATATTTTTGTCCCAGGGAACAAAAATTCCCTTTTGTATCCACCTGTTGACTTCTTTGTCATACTTTTCTTTTTTCTTTCATGTCAGGTTCATGGTATAACCTTATTTGTAATATTTACTGGCTGATTATTTTTCCAAAACCATTCCACTGTCCAGTTTTTACCATCAAAAACAGCATGAAAGTCTTCATCATCGATCTCACATGAGTTCTTTTCAGCACAGTTAAAACTGCCAGTTGCTACCAAAGAATACTCAGGAGCAAGAAACTGTACAACACCCTCCTTGATTGCAACACTACCAAACTGATTAATAACATCCAATCCCACAACAATATCAACATCGTCAATCATCTTATCAGACACCACTGCATGAACAGACACTTGTCTACTGCCAATCACTAAATGCACTACCGTAGAACCTTGACACTTGACCTGCCTTCCATCGAAAGCAATCAAAAAAGTTTCTCCTCTCCAACCAGCTACCAATTTAGAATGAATGATTGTTTTAGTACAACCGGAAATGAATGACGAGTGACGACGCCTAACGGTAGATATTGGAACTACTGTACGTATTTTAATAAGATTTTACATGCTTTTATTCTTATTTATTGTACAATAACATGATTTTATGTGCTTTTGTTTTTATTTATTGTACAGTAACATGATTTCATGTGCTTTTAATGGTTTTCTAGTGATATTATGATTCCAATATTAGTAGCAGACAGACGTAAAGTTGATTATAATGACGTAAACTTAATTCTTATTTTTTATTTTATTTTTCCATATATTTTTTTGAAAACCGACGTATAATCGAGAACGACTTATCTCGAAACGATGTAAGCCGAGGTATACCTGTATATCGTTTCCAGAGAGGAGCGTTCTATGCACTGTGCTATTGGAGTAACAAGTAATTATCACTGATTTCTTACTATCAATGGTGTGGTGAGTGTAGGTTCCTCTTGACTCATGATATTGAGGATGTCATTCAAAGCTTGACTACACTAACGCAACACATAATCCTGAAAAATAAACAATGGAAGTGAGAAAGTATATGAAGTAATTGGGTTTACATATCCTTATGTGAATATATTAGTAAAATAAATAAAAACTAACTCTTTCTGCATGGGTCATGAGAGAAATAAGATGACGCTATTGAAACAGGACCTCTTGTAATTTTCGTTATTAGGATGTTCTCCCATGGGCCCTAAGAACTGTTCCCTAGTTGGGGTCCAGACTCAGAGGCAAGAATATTTATTCTATCACCTTTGGAAAGAACATTTAGCATCAATTATTTAAATATTTCGTTTTAACATTATGCAAAAGGTATGTTTTGTTAATGGTCACATTCAGAGGTAAAAAGCTTATCCTCTAGTCTCTAAAAAACTAATTTTCAGAAGTGACTGAGCAGGAATATTATAACATATAGGGTGAACATAATTTCTTGCAGACAAATCGCAACATCATTACGTCATTATAAAAATACAAATATGTAGAGACCACAATAGCGCAGCGTTACAGTACTTGGCTCTGGAGAGAAACTCAAGATCGAGCCCGCCACGGGACATTAGAAAGGGAATCCAGCCTTAATTCACCAGCTCTAAGCTGTCTGTGTCCACCCCCAGTCGAATGTGGTTTGAGAGACAAATGACAATAACATCCGAAAGTCATTCGTAGCCTAACTACCGAAAAAGGTTCTTCTCAATTAGACCCTACGAAAGTACAAACCGGACGACATCTAACTATATATGTGACATAGCCCTGGAATGTTTAGTACTATTTTTGTAAATGATCACCCATTTTTTTTTTTTATATATCTTCGTTGTTCATCGAACTGAAACTTCTGCAAATTGCAACCTGTGGCAAGGAACACATGTGGTCCTAATATTTAAATTTTAAGACATTGGAATTATCTTTCCTTATTACAGTAGCTAGAATAAACAACCATTTAAACGCTTGTTTGTCTACATACCGTAACAATGCATTTCTCAAGTAAACAGACACAATTATATAAGATACTTTTTCTTCTTCCCCCGGTATTTCGTTTACTCATATCACGTTTGTTTACATTGGTCGTGGCTTCTTCTTCTCCCCAAGTATTGTGAGGAATTTACTCAGTACCATCTTTCCTTCCTGATCTTTTACAGACATCATTTGCGATTTATTTATGTTTTAAATACCAAGATAAAATATAAAGATATTAGGTAAGGAAGAATTCAATGAAGGGAACCAATGATGTGCTTGTATCTGGCACCATATTCTTGAAGCTGGATAACACATAGGTATATATTGGTAGTTGAATTGAAAGTTCATTTGTGTTAAAACATGATTTTGCAGATCTCGTGTTAATTTCTAGAAATATGGTTCGATTAAGCGGCCCCTACACGACCAATATTATTACGCGATATTTTGCATTGCACAATATTATTGAAAGTGTGGGGATAATATTGAAGTATTGCGCAATATATTGAAGACTTCAAAACTAGATTGATATTTTATTGCACAATACGAATATATTTAGTGTGAGGGTAACATTGAGTAATATCCTGTTAGTGTGTTGCCTGCCTTCATACCGTCAACATGGCTGGCGAGAAAGATGGCCGATCATTCCTACTTGAGATAATACAACTGTACAGGAATTTACCTGTACTGTGGCAAGTAAAATACAAAGAATATAGCGACAGAAAAAAAAAGTACATATCTCCTCCAGCAAATTATCATTGCTGTAGTCATGTCTTTTCTTCAACCATTTTTTTTTTCGAAGCAGGCCATTGCAATTCTGATTAGAGCAAAGTCAGTGGCCGCCATACTGTCTCTTTGAAATCCTTTGCGGGACTGACGATATTGGCAATAATACTGAGCCATGTAGGGAGGAGAAATAAATTGCATAGTAATATGTAGTCAGTATATTGCGCAATAATATTGATCGTGTAAGGGCCGCTTTAGAAACATCTAAATACTACCTTTTTGTCTAATTCTATGTCATTTACCGTCATAGATTTTGACGGCAATCCGCATTTCTCTATGTTAATATCTTCAACTAAGTTGTAGAATTGAAAACAAACATACAATGTTCCGGTTTTACGTCACGGAGTCCCTTTTCTACCAAGGGCTAGGACGGTTGCCTTCTTGCGAAGGACTTGTTTTAGCAGATATAATCGCTACCCTGAGTGCATGCCCTTGCTAACCTCAGACCGTGGCAGGGCGCGAACTCTCGACCTGACGCCTCAGAGTCACGGACACTACCGCGTGAGCCACGATGGCGAAATTTATGGCGAACGTCAATAGGATTATATTATCTCTTTCTAGTAATAATTAGTGACTTTATCTAGAAATAATAAGGATAGTATATGTAGGTGTATTTATCTATTTGTAAAACTGATATGCATGTCACAAACATCTCAAAAGTGAGCTAACATCACTGTAGCAAATGGTTTACTTATCCATTAATTAGTTTTAGACCATTTGGAATACAAATCATATAATGGGCAACAAAAGATATGTTTCGTATTCTAATGGCGATATCCGTTTGTTCTTGCATCTAGTGAAATGTCACCTCCGACCAAATTGTAATATAAGTCTCTCATTAACTTGCATTAATGCTGTACAAATATTTATTACTTTGGTCTATTTGTATATAAATATACTTCATTTTTAGTGAAGTAGTCTCCGTGGCAAAATGGTAGCGTCTGCGACTCTAAGGCGGCAGGTCGAGGATTCGCGCCCCGTCACAGACTGAGGTTAGTTAGGGCATACACTCAGGGTAACGATTACATCTGCCTAAACAAGTCCTTCGTAAGAAGACAACCGTCCTAGCCCTAAGTAGAAAAGGGAGCTCGTGACGTAAAACCGAATCCATACTGTATATATATTATCTGGCAGACTGCCAATTTTGAGGAATAATGCTTTTAGGGATTTGGTCCCATAATCGCAGTCTAAGAAAATTGCGAAATTTTTTTGTAAAGTGATACATATTTAACAAATTATTTGCGATAATTATTATAAAAGACTGATAATGAATTTAATCAGTAAGTATAATTGTCTTCAGTCGCCTATTAATCGTGTGTTCTGCCCTAAAAATAACACAAAGCCGTTGCAGTTTTATCCCTGAAAATTATCCAGTGGTAGTGGTATTCTGGCAGCGTTTTGTATGTCACCTTTAGCTTCTATGAATGGAGATGTACACAGACAGGTTGGCATACAAAAAAAAAAAAAAAAAAAAAAAAAAAAAATACCACCTCTCCGTTTTCTTCAAAAGGTTACTAAAAATTCCTCCCGTGATTTATTTATTTATTTATTTACTCAGTTTTAGGAAAAACTGCTATTTACCGAAGTGGTTTTCATATTGTCTCCTGGACTTTTTCATTGAATGTAGCCGCTTTATTTAGGCCTTACATATATATCCGCTTGTCTGTAGATAGTCTGTTTGTTTTATATATCCGCATTCTGTATAAGTGTAATACTACAGTATTCGTGTTTCCTTTGCGTCATTCCTTTTGTTTGCGAATATTTATGTACAGGACAGACAGTGCACCAAATACGAGTATTGTTCGTGTGCCATTCTCCAGCTCTGTCATAAACTTTTTATCTTGAAAAAGTCCCCCTTTTCCAGTTTTTTTTTTTTAATGTAAACTAAAAAGAAATTTACTAATGACCAATGCAAAAAAAAATAAATAAAAAAGTATTTTTGCTGGTTTTGTTGCCAATTGCCGCGTCTTTTATTTTTCCTCTTCTTCTTCTTCTTCCTCTAGGTGGGAAAGGAATCTTCCCGTGGACTTCGCGTGGAGCAAACGGCAAGCGCAGTGTGTCACTAACTACCGGTGAAAGAGGATTGAGTGGTTGTTGCTTTGTTCAGTGTCTTGAATCGAGGCGTCCGAGTGAGTCGTTGACACTCACGCCCGTCGAAAGAGATTGAAGTTGTGAATTTTTTTTGTAACTTTTATTTACCCATTGTTTTTGTATTTGTAATTATTTTTCCTATTTACCTTTAGATCTGCGAATAATTGTAGCTTTAATACATTTATATATTTTTAATTATTAACTTATGAATTTGGTGTTTATAGTTCTATGGTAGATAGGATGTAGTTGATTGCATAATAATTAATCAACTCTTATAATATTACTTAGATTTGGTTAAGTTAAATTATATTACCTCAGTTAAGAAACAAGATAAGTGGTTTTATAATTTTTATTAATATTATTATTATTATTATTTTTTTTTTTGCATTTTCATTACACACTGAGGGTGTGAAAGTGAAAAATGAATTAATTTCTTTTAACAAGCGATTTATTGTAGTTCGAGTATTCTATTAATAGCCAATTTGATCATTTAAATAAAATTTCTTGTATTATACCTGTATCGTCCAAGTACCGAAGATATTAATCCACTAGGACTATGTGTATTTATATATATTCTTGGAAAATAATATTAGTAATTATTTTACAAGAAACTTTATTTTTGTCGATAGAGTCTAGCTTACTCTATTTTTTTTTGTCTAATAGTTCAATATCTAACTTAAAAAAAGATATGAAATCATATATTTTTAATAGATTAAGTGTCTATTATTTAGAATTATGGGAGCTCATAAAAGAATAGTGACCTGAACTTTTTATAGGTCCTAATTCTGCATTTGGGGTAAAGTTGAGGTTCGTGATCTTCAGTTGATCGTTGTTGATAAAGACCAAGCTTATCTCCTAACCTGATCCAACCTAACCTAACCTTGATAAAAGTCAGGTCTCAATGCTTCAGGAGACCCGAATTTATGTTATCTAACAATAAAGCTAATCTGTCACTTTAGATGCTGTTAATTCTGCTATATGTTTAATAGAAATGTTTTGTACATATTATTGATACATGATTATAAATTTTTTTTCTTTAATATTTATATTAATTATGTGATTGAAATATATTTATTTCTTCATATTAATGATATTAGATAACAGAACGATATTATATTAATTTTAAGATATAAATATTTTAAAGCAGTTTTTATTTTGTTCGCATTCATATTTTTTTAATATTTTTTTTTTCAGTACGAACGTTCTTTACATTGACTATGTAATATTGTTATATTTTCTATGTATTTGTAAAAAAGAGATTTTTTGAAATATGATATTAGTTTCGGTAATCAGATTAAATAGATTTTTATATAAATATTTTATTTTTTTATTTTTTTTATATTTTTTGTAGATGCTGTTGTTATATATAAAAGCCGTTAGTTGAAATAGACGAAAACTTAAATTTTTTTGTTAGTGATAAAATCAAACGAGCAACTAAACAAACAAAAGCCTGAATTTGTTGTTAGCAATAAAAAACTAACAAATAATAGACAAAAAACCTTGAGTTTATTGTTGTTAGTAAAAATAATGAACAAGCAAATAAACAGACAAAACCATGAGTGTTTTTGCTAATGATAAAAGTAAACAGACAAATACATGAAAACAACAAACTTAAGTTTATTGTTGCTTAGTCGATGAAAACAAAGACATAAAAAGTTTTAGCATATTACAATCGAACATGGAGTGAGAGATAACAAAGAAAAATAAATGATATGTTGAATTATTGTTTCAAATAATGTCTTTGTTATTTGAGAGTTGAATGACTTGAGTAGAAATTAACGGTTTACGATTATCGTTGCAAGAGCTTCATTTAGACCAAATTACACGTGGAACTGGCTTGGAGGCGACTCAGTATACCTCAGGTAAGATAGTTCTTTAAATTATTATTATTATTATTATTATTATTATTATTATTATTATTATTATTATTATTATTATTATTATTATCATTATACTTATTATTATTATTATTATTGTTATTATTATTATTATTATTATATTTATTATTATTATTATTATTATAGTATTATCATTATAATAATAATAATAATAATAATAATGATTATTATTATTATTATTATTATTATTATTATTATTATTATTATTATTATTATTATTATAACTGATAATTTCTTCAGTATGCAGTGATATAATTGAAGCATATAAGTTGGAGAACAAAATTAGAGGACGCTTATGTTATTGTAAATGCATAAAATTATTATTATTATTATTATTATTAATATTATTATTATTATTATTATTATTATTATTATTATTATTATTATTATTATTATTATCATTTCTTAGCTTAGTAATAATACATATATCATATCAGGCAGTTCATATCATGTGATAGATGCATTACTTGCTACTAAAATTGCTGTTACTAACAACTTAAACTGTCCATGACAGTTCGATGTTGTCTTCCTTCAGTTACGGTTCTAATTCTATACCTACATCAACACCGAAAATTCTTGGATATTCGTTACACATCTCCTATTATTCCTTCACATCTGACATGTCACAACACTTCCCATCTCTGTTTCTGTTTATTTTATTTTCTCTTCGTGCCCATGCCCGGTGAGGGCAGATTTTTTTTTTTTTTACCCGTCCTGGTGTCACGATCATTAAATAATAATAATAATAATAATAATAATAATAATAATGATAATAATAAAAATAATAATAATGCTGATAATAATAATAATAGTAATAATAATAATAATAATAATAATAATAGTAATAATAATAATACTAATAATAATAAAAGTTTACTTTCACTCCTCAACGAGGAGTGAAAGTTCCCTAATTTGGGTGAACGAAAGCAAACATAACCTTTATTTTATGAGTGTGACACCGGGACAGGAAAAAAAAAAACTGCCTTCATCAATAAAGGCCCGGGCACGAGAAGACATTAAGACGTAGGAAAAGAAAAAGCTCACGGACAAGGCAGAGATGAGGTAATGAACACAAAGGAAAAGGACAGACTGAAAGAATAGTCAAAGTACTGGGGACCTAGAGATATGGCAGGATTAGCCTCTGAAATGACGATAGATCCGCTTTTTGAATGAAGATAGGTCATAAGATTAGGAAAGACAGAAGGAGGAAGAGAGATCCAAAGTCTGGAGGTAGATGGGAAGAAGCAGTCGCTCCACCGACCAACCTGATAAAACCTTTATTTCCATTATACAATGGGTATTCGTCAGCCGGGGCAAGCCCCAACCTCCCACTGTGGTGCCCAACCATAGCAGTGACCTGGCAGTAAACAGCTTAAACTCTCGGTCTTGGACGGGAACCGATCTCTCGACCTCGTGAATACGAAGCCAGCGCGTTACCACTGTACTAGCCAATGATGTCATGACAAAACATATTAGTTAAAAAAAGAAAACAACAGTCATTGGAATACCACAATGTCAGTGATCAATTCGTTGGGGAGTAAATCTGGAGCAATCGCAGAATAGACACCTGATGCCATTTTAGGTGCTTAATCTGAGATTGAGGCATTTGACAGATTAACATACTAAACCTAGCTTAGGTTAACCTGCCTTGTGCCTCAGGCCCATATTAAGCACCTAAATATAAAACCAGATTATTATTATTATTATTATTTAATAATAATAATAATAATAATAATAATAATAATAATAATAATAACAACAA
>JAXCGZ010007794.1:57500-62500 GCA_037179515.1 Halocaridina rubra
ATTTTTTATTCTGAAAGAAGGCTGATGAATCTGCCGTGGCAGGGAAGCAAAAAAAAAAAAAAAAAATTCCACGTTGATTGGTTCAAACGACTTGTGACGTCACAGTAGCTCCTCGTTGATTGGTTGTAGACAATGACGTCATAATAATTGTCATTTCTTGTAACTGATGGCTCCGTCTTTCAATATACTCTTCTGCATGTTAGACATTACTTACGGAAACCATTTGTAAGTTTATCATGGGTCATTATTCTTCAGTCACCTTCCTGCTACAGCTCAAGCCAGTCGGGACTAATTATTGTAATGTAGCAGTGGAGAAAATAAGGTAGGAATGAACATTTCTCCCTTCTCCCTTCTAATAGGCTATGGATGGAAGGATTCGGTTTTACGTCACGATTTCCCTTTTCTACTAAGGGCTAGGACGGTTGCCTTCTTACGAAGGACTTGTTTTGGCAGATGTAATCGTTACCCTGAGTGTATGCCCTTACTAACGAATAGGCTATAGTAACCGAATTAATATACTTCTGAGGTCAGCACCATAGCCACACCTCACATCTTCTTAAGCTTACATAGGCCTACCTTAATTATTTTAGCTCTGCTGTCTTACTTCTGTAGAAAATAATAATCATAAGTTAGGTTAGGTTAAGTTAGGATAGCTGTTGTGGTTTGTCTACCCACTTCTGGCAAACAGTCCAGAGTTTAAAATTTCTCTCCCTTGTTTTCTATCGTCTTTCCTGATAGTTTTATTTTTTTGCTATTTTTTTATATTAGAAAAATGCATAAGAGATATGTTTGATGTTACTGAGGCCATAGAATAGAAGGTTTTGGAATTATTCCCTACCTGTATATTTTTCCAGAAGTGCATCTGCCTGTTCCAAGGCTAACTCTTGTTATTAAGATAGATTAGATTCGGTTAGGCTGTGTTGGTTAGGGTAGGTAAGTCTACAAAACTCGAAATGCGTCCAAAAATAATTATTTACGAATATATATATATATATATATATATATATATATATATATATATATATATATATATATATATATATATATATATATATATATATATATATATATATATATATATATATATATATATAAGGTATTTAATTTAGAAAAAAAATAAATGATAATTAAGGTACATGTCTTTGAAATAAATAAATGTAACTCACAAACTAGTCAGAGAGAGAGAGAGAGAGAGAGAGAGAGAGAGAGAGAGAGAGAGAGAGAGAGAGAGAGAGAGAGAGAGAGAGAGAGAGAGAGAGAAAAAAAATGTAAATATTCATATATCAACTAAACTCGCAACCGGGACGTGGAAATTTCTCTCTCTCTCTCTCTCTCTCTCTCTCTCTCTCTCTCTCTCTCTCTCTCTCTCTCTCTCTCTCTCTCTCTCTCTCTCTCTCTCTCTCTCTTCCCACATTGCAATCCCAAGAAGAGTTGAAGATTGGGTGGGACACGATCAGGTTTAAGCGATTGCTTTTTTGTTGTTGTATTGGCAATACTGACAACTTGCAATAGTGCCATATTTGACATTGAAAGTATGCACTTAGACGTATTGGTTTCAGCAAATAGAAGAAATGGTGTGATATGTATGATATGCAGCATGCCTAATTACCTACATATATAAGTATAAGCATCAGGTATGCATACATATACATGCATACAAAACACGAATGCATACGCACATACATGCATTAAGAAGGGAGAGATAGAAAAAAGGTAAACATATTCAAGGCAAGTGAACACTTTTTTTTTTTTTAGATGGATAGATGGATGAATAGATGTAAAATAAAACTTGGTGCATGGGAAAATATATTTTTTGAAGAAACAGATATATAGATAGCTAGATATATAGATAGACAGATAGAGAGAGAGAGGGCAAACGAAATACACTGCTACTTTTTTCCCGTATAGGATATACGAAAAGAGAAAGAAATAAAAATAAAAAGAAGACTACAATGTAAATAAACGAGGTAACAGGTAAAGAAATGTAAACATCGGTTAGAGGGGAGATATGGCGCCAAGCGCTGGCGACAAACATGCAATGCTATTTGGCAAATATTTATTTACGTCTTTCAATCAAACTTTACATGATCAGAAAGAGAGGGAGAGAGAGAGAGAGAGGAAGCTGATGTCCTTTGGCCATTCGCCCTGAATATTAATTTCAAACCTTTCTTGAATGTTAAAAAAGAAATACGTTCTTTGGCTTCCGCCATATTAATTTTAACGAAGAGAGAGATATATAAATAACTTGAGGGGATGTATATATTCTTGCAATATTTCCCCTTTATTGACACTAGGATTGACGTGCTCTAATGAATGAAATAATTACACAATGTTTCGCTCAGCTCGCAAAAGGCATGACACGATATAGTCATTTGCTCGGAATCAAATGAATATGAAATGGGTCGAAATATAAAGAAACGCGTAGATGGTGTCTTCAGCTATCTGTTTGTATTTCTTTGACAGGGAGGTATTAGGTACTGTTATTAATGCAACAGATAAACAAATCTTAATTTACGTTATCTGTTGTCATTTTAAGAAACGCATACACGCACACACACATATCCATTTGTCTGTCTGTCTGTATGTTTTTTTCTCGGCGTTTTATGTGTCAAAATCAGTCCCCGGCGGGTTCGAACTCATGTTTGTCAGACTCGTCAATTCCCGACTTGTGTGCTTTACTACTGAACTACCGCTGACCCTTCCGTCTATCTATCTGTCTTTCTATCTGTCTATGTATTTATCAATCTATCTATCATATCTATTTATCTATCTATCAATTTCTCTTCCTATATGCATCGATATTCTCTATCTATCTATCTATATATCTATCTATCTATCTATCTATCTATGTATCTATCTATATATATATATATATATATATATATATATATATATATATATATATATATATATATATATACCGTATATGATAAAAATAAAATTATCTATAATTTTTGAATAAGTTGGACTCTGTAGGCGTAACACATTTGTCAACTGTAAATAAAGAAAAGAAAAACGCATTTAAATGTTAATAAAGAAAAAAAACGCATTTAAATGTTAATAAAGAAAAAACGCATTTAAATGTTAATAAAGAAAAAAACACATTTAAATGTTAATAAAGAAAAAACGCATTTAACTGTTAATAAAAAAAACGCATTTAATGTTAATAAAGAAAAACGCATTTAAATGTTAATAAAGAAAAAAACGCATTTAAATGTTAATAAAGAAAAAACGCATTTAAATGTTAATAAAGAAAAAAAACGCATTTAAATGTTAATAAAGAAAAAAAACGCATTTAAATGTTAATAAAGAAAAAACGCATTTAAATGTTAATAAAGAAAAAAACCGCATTTAATGTTAATAAAGAAAAACGCATTTAAATGTTAATAAAGAAAAAACGCATTTAAATGTTAATAAAGAAAAAACGCATTTAAATGTTAATAAAGAAATAACGCATTTAAATGTTAATAAAGAAAACACGCATTTTTTTTTTTTTTTTTATGATTGTGACACCAGGACGGGCCAAAAAATAGTAAAATAAAGCAGTCCTCATCGGGCCTGGGCACGAAGAATAGATAATGTAAAGAGAAACAGAGATGGAGAGTGTAATGACTTGTCAGATGTGAAGGGATAATAAAAGATGTATAATGAATATCCAAAAATTTTCAGTGTAACTGTAGGCATAGAAAAAGAACCGTAACTGAAGGAAGACTTAACATCGAACTGTCCTGGACAGACCTATTTAAGTTCAAAAAACCTTCAGCTGTAGTATCGCAACGGGCGGCTGATGCCATGAGCCAACCTATTTAAATGTTAATAAAGAAAAAACGCATTTAAATTTTAGTAAAGAAAAACGCATTTAAATGTTAATAAAGAAAAAACGCATTTAAATGTTAATAACGGGTTAAATCTACCGTTCAATAAATTTACCCTTTATGTATTAAAGCAGCGCCATAACTTTAAAAAAAAAGTGTAGATTTTCAATTAATAAGAATTTTCCGCTGATGTTCAAATGGGTTGAGACTCTCCTCTTTATATTTCATGATCATACTTTCACATAAAAAGAAAGTTAAATCTTTAACAATATTTAAAAGTTCCTTAGATGTTCCGGTTTTACGTCACGGACTCCCTTTTCTACCAAGGGCTAGGACGGTTGCCTTCTTGCGAAGAACTTGTTTTGGCAGATGTAATCGTTACCCTGAGTGCATGCCCTTGCTAACCACAGACCGTGACGGGGCGCGAACCCTCGACCTGACGCCTCAAAATCGCGGATGCTACCGCTTGAGCCACGTTGGCTATATAAAGTTCCTTAGATATAGAGGAAAAAATATAAATGTCTTTTTCAGGTTTTTGGAAAACTTTCTCTTACACAATTATTTGCCATGGGTTTAAATTGTGAAAGGCATTGTCTTATGTGCCACAACTAGTCCTCATTCGAATGTGGGGGTTGATACAGACATATTGGAGCTGGGGGATTAAGGTTGCATGCCTTTCTTAACGCCCTGCGGTTAGCTCGAACAGGCGTTAGTCTCTTCCAGGCTCGAGTGCTCTTTCACTGAGCTAATACGGCCCTTGTTGAATATTTGAAAAACTTGAACTCTTTATGGTCTATCCCATGAGGGAGGGGGCCAGAATATGCCTCCGTGTTCCCCAGTGTGTCGTAAAAGTCGACAAGATGGGGCAGAGTGTGGGGACTGGGAATCCCCACCCGCAAAGTGTCGAGGTATTTTGCTTTGAATTTGCCACCCCTCTTTATAAAGGGGGGTTTACACGGTCAAACGGTTCGTCGAACGCGGTTCGACAGACAAGTGTTTGAAGTGATGTTCGAACGTGTGAACGGGGTATTTGGTTGTCGAACACGTTCCGTGTTCGACAACCAAATTCCCCGTTCACACGTTCGAACATCACTTCAAACACTTGTCTGTCGAACCGCGTTCGACGAACCGTTTGACCGTGTAAACCGCCATGAAAATACACGGAGGTCGTCAGAAAACACATCT
>JAXCGZ010007794.1:77500-82500 GCA_037179515.1 Halocaridina rubra
GCCGGTATTAGAGAACATCAGCCTTACAGCCACAGAGGTATGCAAAGCGCTGATGGATTTAGATGTTCATAAAGCTACAGGTCCTGATGACACATCCCCTCATGTGCTTAAAAAATGCGCAAACACAATATCAGTGGCACTAAGTATCATATTTAAGGAGTCATTGGAGTCGGGGGAGATTCCAAGATGCTGGAAACAAGCAAATGTGATACCTATCTTCAAAAAGGGAAGGAGGGATACGGCTCTGAACTATAGACCAGTTTCCTTGACCAGCATAGTTTGCAAAGTTATGGAGAAACTACTAAGGAAACATATCTCTCTTCACTTGGAATCCTTCAACTTTTTGTCAGTGAGGCAACATGGCTTCAGAGAAGGTAGATCAACAGTAACAAACTTATTAGAATTTTATGATGAGGTAAGCCAAATCTTACAGGAAAGGGAGGACTGGGCAGATTGCATATTCCTAGACTTCCAGAAAGCGTTTGACACTGTTCCACATGGGAGACTTATTAGGAAGCTGCAATCAATGGCTAGAATAGGTGGAAATGTTTTGGAATGGATAAAAACTTACTTAGAAGGAAGGGAACAGAGGGTTAGAGTAAGACACTCAGTGTCTGAATGGAGAAGAGTTAGTAGTGGAGTTCCACAGGGTTCAGTTTTAGGGCCACTTTTGTTCCTTGTATATGTAAATGACCTACCAGAGTCTGTAAATTCATTCATGAATATGTTTGCAGATGATGATAAGATTGTGAAGAAAGTAAAAAACGAGAACAATGGTAGAGAACTTCAGGAGGATCTAAATAATCTGCATGAGTAGTCAGAAAAGTGGCTAATGAAATTCAATACTTCAAAATGTAAGGTAATGAGAATGGGTACAAGTGCAAGAAGGCCCAAGCTTGACTACTCGGTGGCTGGAGTACAACTTCAAGAGACAGAAAATGAGAGAGATCTAGGAGTAAACATACTGGCAGATTTGTCTCCAGAAATACATATAAATGGCATAGTAAGGGCAGCATATGCATTCTTATCAAATGTAAGGGTAGCCTTCAGACACATGGACAAAGAAATGTTCAGAAATATTTATGTAACCTATGTGAGGCCAAAACTCGAATATGCAGCCCCCTTTTGGAATCCGCACTTGAAAAAGCACATAGCTAAGCTTGAAAAAGTTCAAAGACATGCCACGAAACTGGTGCCAGAAATACGCAATCTCAGTTATGATGAGAGGCTGAGGGAATTAGACTTACCATCACTCGAAGCTAGAAGAGTGAGGGGGGATATGGTGACAGTCTTTAAATTCCTTCATGGTTATGATAGAGTGGATAGGGATCGATATTTTGATATGGCTGGCTCTAGAACTAGAGGTCATAGTTTGAAGCTTCGTAAGAAAACTTCTTTGCAGGATGTAAGGAAATACTTTTTCAGTGTAAGAGTAGGTGATAATTGGAATTGGCTAAGCGAGGAGGTAGTTAATGCTATCTCAATCCATAGTTTTAAGGACAGGTATGATAAGTATCACTAAGTATAAAATGGAACCTATGAGGAGACGGGAAGATACGAGCTTTGGGCTCTTTCCCGTAAACACAATTAGGTAATCACAATTAGGTAATCACACACATATATATATATATATATATATATATATATATATATATATATATATATATATATATATATATATATATATATATATATATATATATATAATTCGTAATTTCCCTTTATTATTAATATATCTCAATTCTTTTATGATCTCTTGCTGTGTATGTGGGTCTGTTTAAAAATCAACCATTTATTTTTTTTAAATTATATGATTTACAAACTAATTAATGTTTATTATTTATTCATTTATATATTTATGTATTTGTTAATATCTCCCCGTTTCAGATATTGGTATATGGTGGCAGTGACGTAAACAGGAGGGGATGGCATCGCTAACTACTCTATTGGCACTTTTGCTCACGAAATTCTTCTCGGTTGGTGGGGCATCTGTCAGGCCGAATGTAGTAGCTGAAGTCCCTGGTCTGGATGTTGGTAAGTGGAATTGTTCATTACTTGTTAAATCCATTGTATGAGTACTTATATACATGTATATGAAGGTCATGTGCCAGGTTGGCCCATGGCAACAGCCGCCCGTTGCGTTACTACAGGTCTTTTGGACTTATATGGGACTGGCCAGGACTGCTCGGTGTTAAATTTTATTTCCGTTACGGAGCTTTTCCTATGCCTACATCTTCACTGAATATTTTGGTGTATTCGTTACATATCTCTTACTATTCCTCCACACCTGACAAGTCGCAACACTCCCCTTCTCGGTTTCTCTTTTCTTTATGTTTTATTTGTGCCCAGGCACGATGAGGGCAATTTTCCTTGTCCGTTCCAATGCAAAAAGAAAAAAATAAATTAATAAAAAAAAAAAAAAAAAAAAAAATATATATATATATATATATATATATATATATATATATATATATATATATATATATATATATATATATATATATATATATATATATATATATAAAGAGCTTGTGCATCACCCGTTGAACCTGCTCTCCTCCTCTTCTGTTTACGAAAGATATGAAATAGGTAATCGTGATTTGAAAAGAATATTTGCCTTATTTATATGTTTACAGTCCATTCTAAGAGATTTTCATCTGAATATACAGGATCCAGTTTCAATCCTAGCCCGGGGTTGGATTATTTTTCACCTGTTCTTTTCACCTATTAAATTGCACAATTCATTGGGGTCGGTGATTTCCTATAGGCCTACCTGATTATTCAGCCATTACCTGGAGATCACTGGGTCCACATGATTGAACAGGGGATGAGGCCTTGGCTTTATAGTACGCATATAGTTGGGTTCTGTGCTATCACTGTCCCTTGCCTCGGCCTCTTATTAGAGACCTTCAGTGTTTAATAAGTTTGTGTACCGAAGTGTTCCTCTCTGCATTGCTCCTCTTCTATTTCCTAAGATTAGTTATGACTGTCCCTTGCCTCTGCCTTTCATTGGAGACCTTTAAGCATTAAAAGCTCCGACTGTGAATTATCCATCTCTGCTTTACAACTCTACTGTTTGCTAAGATTAACTATCGCTGTCTCTTGCCTCTCCCTTTCATTAGAGACCTTTAAGCATTAAAAACTCTTGACTGTGAATTCACCCTCTCTGCTTTACAACTCTTCTGTTTGCTAAGATTAACTATCACTGTCCCTTGCCTCTGCCTTTCATTAGGAACCTTTAGTACTTCATAACTTTATCTAGGAAAGTGTTCCTCTCTGTTTCCTAAGATTAGCTATCACAGTCCCTTGCTTCTGCCTCTCAGAGACCTCTAACATTTAATAACTTTGGCCCGATTTCTTAAACAGTGCAAACCTACGATACCATATTGTTAGTTAGCTAGACGCACACAAATGGATTTCATGAACGCATCTGACGCGTTTCTGTGTATGGCTAGGATCCCGTAGGGATCCTTGCCATACACAGAACCTCGTCAGATGCGTTTATGAAATCCATTTGTGTGTGTAGCTAACTAACAATATGGTATCCTAGGTTTACACTGTTTAAGAAATCGGGCCATTGTCTATGTAAGTGTTCCTCTTCTGTGTACTGAGAGTTTGAAAGCGATCACCGTTTTTAAAGAGAACGCGATCACCGTGTTTTAAAGAGAACGCGATCACCGTGTTTTAAAGAGAACACGATCGCCGTGTTTTAAAGAGAACACGATCGCCGTGTTTTAAAGAGAACGCGATCACCGTGTTTTAAAGAGAACGCGATCACCGTGTTTTAAAGAGAACTGGAAAACATAACTTTGGAAATATTTCAAACCGATAGACTTGTTTTCGGTCGCCAGAGACGGGACCTTTCTCGTATTGTACCTTAAGGGCGACATTTGTCGATCATTTGCATCCGGGGCTGTCTATTTATATGCGACAGTTTTGAAGTAGAGCTGTCATGGTTGACAGTATGCATTGAAATGTGGTCATTTTTATCCGTCTTTGTCTGTCTGTCCGTTGTAAATGACAGGTAGAAGTGTAGTTGTTTATAGTAGAGCACATTAATTGAAACTTGGTCCTTTATATCCGTCTCTGTCTGTCTCTCGGTCTGTTGGTATTTAACAGTTTGAAGTATATATATATATATATATATATATATATATATATATATATATATATATATATATATATATATATATATATATATATATATATATATATTTATATATATATATATATATATATATATATATATATATATATATATATATATATATATATATATATATATATATTTTACTAGACCGCATAGGTCATTTATACACCAACAGTATTTTATTTCCCTGGCGGTCACCCATCCAAGTACTGACCAGACCCAACGTTGCTTAATTTCGCTGGACTTACGTATGAGGTTTTAGCCGGTCGAAATGATTTCGGTTATTTTTCCTTTTTTTTTTTTTTTTTTTACTTTTTACCTTTTTAAGGGGAAATTTTCTTGCCAATTTTTCCTTTTTTTAAGCGCTTTGCCTTTATTTTTCTTGACCTTTTTTTACATTTGTTTACATTTTTTGCTACTTTTTTTTTCTTCCGAGATACAGGAAAAGATTCCGCGGCTGAAGACAAAAGCTCTGAGGGAAAACATGTGTTAAAATAGCTGACAACCTTATGCCACAGCTGACCGAGCAAGAGAGAGAGAGAGAGAGAGAGAGAGAGAGAGAGAGAGAGAGAGAGAGAGAGACTGCGAGATTGCCCTGTGTGTGTGTGTGTGTGTGTGTGTGTCAGTGTGTGTGATAAGGCGCCCTAATATTTTCCTTATTTTATGTGGCGGTCTTTTGTTTATCGCCGGAAATAACGTTGAAGGGAATGGTTGTCTCTTTTGTCCTTCATCTCATTAACTTTTCGGAAACTAAAAGAAAAGACCACCAGCTTTACAACCACCCCCAAACCCCCTCTTATTGGCCCCAGGGCTGGTTAAGGGGAAATAAAGAACAACAAGACCCTTGACC
>JAXCGZ010007794.1:95000-98262 GCA_037179515.1 Halocaridina rubra
CATGCCAAGGATTATCACAAGATAAGATCAATACATTAAATTCTCTCACAGGAAAGAACAGCAGCCCGTCAGTTAATATAAATTTGGATGAGGAATATAACAATTTTGTCATGACTCTTAAGAATAGTCAGAGAGACTATATTCCCATGAAACATTGCAGATCAAGAAAAAATGACCCTAAATGGATGAACAATAGAATAAAGAATCTTATAGGTATTAAAAGAGGAATATACAGGAAACTAAAAAGAGGTGAAGAGCAGGTGAGGCAGCAATATATACAGTTAAACAGGGAAGTTAAAAAGATAGTTAGAGAGTCGAAAAGAAAATGCGAAGTTCGAATAGCAGGAGAAGCTAAAGAAAATCCTAAAGGGTTTTATCAACATTATCAAACAAAATTTAAGGAAAAAGTCGGACCAATTGAAGTAGCCAATGGCCATATCACAGATGACGATAAAGTGATGTGTACATGTTTAAATGATTATTTCTTATCTGTATTTACAAATGAAAACTTGGAAAATATTCCGGAAGTAGAATCCATTTACAGAGACAGTCCCGATAATATACTTAGTTCAATAAATATTACGAGAGAGGAGGTAATAAAAGAAATAGATAAATTAAAGGCTCATAAATCTCCGGGACCTGATGGAATATATGCTAGAATATTAAAGGAATGCAAGGAAGAGCTTAGTTGTCCTCTAACTGCATTATTTAATAATTCAATAAAATTAGGATCGGTACCCATGGAGTGGAAATTGGCAGATGTGGTACCAATATTTAAAAAAGGAGAACGTGTTAAAAAGAATAATTATAGGCCGGTAAGTTTAACGTCAACAGTGGGTAAGTTTCTAGAATCCATAATTGCAAATAAAATAAGGGCACATCTAGAATTACACAGACTGATAAAACTTTCACAACACGGGTTTCTTAAGGGTTTTTCGTGCCTTACAAACTTACTGTCTTTTTATTCAGAAGTTTACGAGGCAGTAGATTGTGGCAAAGAATATGATACAATATATCTAGATTTTAGCAAAGCTTTTGATAGAGTTCCTCACAAAAGATTAGTTAAAAAGCTGGAAGCTCATGGTATAGGAGGAGCTGTGCTCAGATGGATCAAACAATGGTTAAAAGACAGAAAACAGAGGGTTTGCATAAATGGAGAGAAATCAGAGTGGGGCTCGGTTACAAGCGGGGTACCACAAGGCTCGGTACTGGGTCCTCTATTATTCATCGTATATCTAAATGATCTGGATTCGGATATCAGTAGTAACCTAAGTAAATTCGCAGACGACACTAAAATAGGTAGAACTATAAATGGAAAAGAAGACATTCATGCTTTACAGGAAGATCTAAATAGATTATCTGAATGGTCGGACAAATGGCAAATGGAATTTAATGTTGAAAAATGTAAAGTAGTTAAAATGGGTACTATAAAAGACAATACTAGTTATAAGCTAAATAACCATGAAATCATGAGTTCTCAGTGTGAAAGGGATTTGGGAGTTCTTGTGAGTAGTAGTCTTAAGCCAAGAGAGCAATGCACAGCAGTCAGAAATAAAGCAAACAGAATTTTAGGATTTATCTCAAGAAGCGTCAGCAATAGGACGGAAAAAGTTATTTTGCAGCTCTATCTTGCATTAGTTAGGCCCCATTTAGATTATGCTGTGCAATTCTGGTCACCCTATTATAGAATGGAAATTGAATCCTTGGAGAGAGTGCAACGAAGAATGACCAAGATGATACACAATATCAGAAATCTACCATATGAGGACAGATTAAAAAAACTTAATCTACATTCTCTAGAGAGGCGAAGAGTTAGGGGGGATATGATTGAAGTGTATAAATGGTTTAAAGGGATTAACAAGGGAGATATTAATAAAGTTTTAAAAATTCATGATCAAACCAGAACTCGTAATAATGGATTTAAGCTTGATAAATTTAGGTTCAGAAGGGAAATTGGTAAAAATTGGTTTGGTAATAGAGTAGCTGATGCATGGAACAAGCTTCCTAGTATGATAGTAAATGCCAATACCTTAGACACCTTCAAATGTAGATTAGATAGACATATGACAGAGGTAGGGTGGGTATGAATAGGTTAGTGCTTATTAGAAAAATCATAAAAAGAAAAACAGAATAAATAAGTAGAGTAGAATAGAATAGGTTAGACATGCTGAAAATACAATTCAAAAATGGAGCTGCCTCGTGTGTGCCAGTAGGCATGTTGCAGTGTTCTCTATTCTTATGTTCTTATGTTCTTATGAAAGGAAATTGTCTTCTACTACTTCCAAAAACTCCTTAGAGCTACTATCACCTGTTATGGTTTCCCAGTTAATATGTCTAAAATTAAAATCGCCTACAATGCAAACTCTATTTGACCTGGTCACTTTAGAAATTTCATCGTATATAACTTGCGACTCTACATTATCTAGATCAGGTGGTCTGTAGACTACTCCTACAACTAGACTTTCTATATTATTTTTAATTTCAACCCATAAGGTTTCTGAATTTAGATTTGTCTTAATTCCAGACTTAATGCAGCTTCTGAGGCTATCTTTAATATACATAATTACCCCTCCCCCTCTTTTATCTGCACTACGATCAGCATTATAAAGTTTATATCCTGTAATTATGTACTCAGCTTTAAGGTGTTTGCTTTCTAATTTAATCCAACTTTCACTAATGCATATTATATCCGGTCTCTCACTACATACTATGGCTCTCAGTTCTTCTATCTTGTTACCTAAACTACGGCTATTTGTATAATATACTTTTAAACTTTCTCTAGCTTCACCCTTCTTGTGGCTATTCTTTTTGTTAATATTTGTTCTATGTAACAAATGGTTCTTATCCTTAGACTCCCAGTTATTTGACCCACTATTTACTGAACCCTTACTGACTAATTTCTCTGCACAAGTATTAATCATTTCATTATTTGTGTCTAACAAAACCCCCCTACCTCTCTGTCTATCATACCAGCCAATACCGAGACACCTGAATTAGTCATATATGCATTATTTATACTCATGTCAGTCATGTTATGTTTTAAGCTCCTCCTATTTTTGGCTGTGACAGCCAATGGGAGCTAGGGTCCTGCTTCTTACTTAATACAGCCACCAATTATTGTTGCGGTGCGATAGAGGTGGGAGGAGCTACTGTTAACATGAGAAATTACTTTGAGTATACAGCACAGCTTTTACATGCTGTGAATTGTGTGTATGGTTTGTGTAGTGAGAGAGAGAGAGAGAGATTATTTTATTATTTTATT
>JAXCGZ010007795.1:0-70000 GCA_037179515.1 Halocaridina rubra
GCAATAAGGTAAATTTTACAAAAATAACAAAGAGTTATAGCTCCAGGCACGACTGCTGGACACATCAAATTAAACAACACTTAATATCAAAATAATAATTGTTCAAAATCCAAAAACTTTATGTAATATTGAAACACAGTCACTGCTCTACCAAATTCGACAGCACTAGTCCAAGGGGAGAAATGGGAGGCTCATAAATTTGCACTAATTTTACGAGTCTCTAACAATAGCTCATCACCTGGTGCCGTCCTCAGAGAGAGTCCCCGTCCGTTCTGTAAACAAAGCAGACGAGCATCACATTCTAAAATAAAAGGATATAATTTTATCATATTATATATAATTAAGGATTTTCTAAGATTTAGATTAACTTTACAAACAAATCCCATTTATTCATGAGAAAATGATGAAATTAATGACAAAATAAATAATAGTTATAATATAGTCTCTCACTGAATATATTCATGTAGGTAGATGCAATATTACTTATGTAGTCGCCGTGGCTCAGTCGGTAGCGTCTCCGACTCTGAGGCGTCAGGTCGAGGGTTCGCGCCCCGTCACGGTCTGAGGTTAGCAAAGACATGCACTCAGCGTAAGGATTACATCTGCCAAAACAAGTCCTTCGCAAGAAGGCAACCGTCCTAGCCCTTGGTTGATAAGGGAGTCCGTGACGTAAAACCGGAACAGATGCAATATTACTTATGGTATTACAATAAAACACACACAAGGTATAACTAATGAAACTGTGTGTGATAGATCACCACAATAATAATAATAATAATAATAATAATGATAATAATCATTATACTAATAATAATAAAAATAATAATGATAATAATAATAATAATAATAATAATAATAATAATAATAATAATAATAATAATAATAACAATAATAATAATAATATAATAATAATAATTATTATTATTATTATTATAATAATAATAGAAATAATAATGATGATGATGATAATTATGATAATAATAATAATAATAATAATAATAATAATAATAATAATAATAATAATAATAATAATAATAATAATAATAATAATAATAATAATAATAATAATGGCTCGTTGGTAAAGCATGCAAGTCGGGACTCTACTAATTCGGGTTCGAGCCCACCGCGCTATTTTAGTAAAGGCATTTAGCCTTAATCCCCCAGCTCCAACATGTCTATGCCCACCAAATTAGTAGCTTTTTGAGGTTCGAAATGCTACGACAATTTACTTATCTATTTTAGTATTGTATCATACATAGGTAATTATATAATGCATTTAAATCCACATTCAAAATATATTTCGAGCTAATTTATTATAATAATCTTTTTATTATAATTATTAAAGCAATAATAGTTCACCACAAATATAAAAACCCTACAAATATATTTTATCTAATTTCAAAAAAATGATACATTACAATTTCTATATTCTATTTCTGCTTAGTGGAAAATATATTTGTTTATATATTTCAGGGCTAAATTCAGGCGCCAACAGGACCCAGATAAAAAATATCGCAAATGAATAATTTGTGCATAACATTTTAATAATGAATAACAATAAAAACAAAGAAATAGTGAATGATTATATAAAAATCCGTTCAGTTTTATGGAATGAAAATAAGTCTTTTATTTGTTTTTAAAGTCAAGATTATAGATATTAGTTGTTTTATTCGTGCTTTCGTGTACCGATGCGTGCAGGACTGTAGGACAGGAATCCTGGCCCTGTGATAAGTCGCGCTAAATTTAAGTCTCTTTAGTCTTAGGGCCAGAGGCCCGTAATTACATATGAGTGACATAGTGCCATTTAACCGAATTTTCAAGAATAAGATAGTATAACAATGGCCCTGGAAAGTACTATCAAGTCATATTTAAGTGGTAAACATATAACTGTACCTGATGAGTGGGTAACTGCTTGTCTTCAGTGGATTCAGTCGGAAGTGCCCAATATAAATGTAAAATAAAAATAACTTTGCTTTTAATATTAATTTCTTAGCATGTAGTTACTTTTTGTAGACAAACCAACTACCATATTAAATCATAGAGCGGAAAAAAGGCAATTCACAGAAGGATCATGACATCAATTTGTTGGGGGTTTGAAAGTAAACATTTACCCAGAGTACATAGTTCATGGCTGAGTGGTAACCCTCGCGACTCTGATTCGTTAGGTGTTGGGTTTGCGGCTCCACTCTGTCTAAGGTTAGAAAGCATTCACTCAGGGTAACAGTCTCACATGCCAAAACCAAAGTCCTTCACAAGTGGGCACCTTCCTAGCCCTTAGTAGATAAGGGACTCAGTGACGTAAAACCGATCACATCTCACATAGTTTTGTACTTGCCTCCCAGCTCATATCAGGAGCCCTGATCAGTCTGTAAAACCTTAGTTTGGTTTACAGTAACAATATTTAAGATTTCCTGCCACAGGTTCTCTTTGTATACCAGAAACAAAACCTAAAGTATCCAGAAAGGCATTCTTCCACGGGTTCTCACTCTACACTAGGAACAAAATCTAAAATTTCCTGTTAGGCTTTCTGCCTTGGTTCCTCTCTGTTTACAAGGAACAAAACCTAAATTTTCCTGTTTAGCATTTTGTCATGGGCCCTCTTTGTATGCCAGTAAGGCAGAGTAGCAAAATCCAAAATTTATTCTTTTGCACTGCACAGTGTAAGATTTGTTTTCCATATGTTTTTCATATATCGTATGAGAAACAGAACCCAAGACTGACTGGTGGTCACTTGGCCTTGGGCGGAATCCAAGTGTTAGAGTACTTCCTTATTGGTGGTTTCAGGCTCTAGAAGGAAAATTGATCTAGCAGTGAAAGTTTGCTTATTAAAATTGGGTAATAATCGTTTGAACTTCCGCTATTTCACTTTTCTAATAAGTCTAAGTTTTATTAAAACAGTATTGTTGGAAGGTTTGGTGCACTTTGTTAATATATATTTGCAATTTTTGAACAAGTTTGGGCAATTTGCTGCCCTGCATGAACAAATTTGATAGGTTAAGCAGATCTTGTAAAGATGAGTAATCCCCAGAATCTCATGTGAAATTTAAAAGAAAAGACGTAAATTTTAGGTTAGGTGACATACCTTGTAAATATGATTAACCCTAGTGCACCTTGAGGTTAGCCTTTTTTACAAGATCCACTTAGAATAGATTTGATTGAAGAAATTCAACTTTCCATTTATAAATTTATGAAACCTATTATAATATTGCCTAATTTGTTTATCTAAGCTTTAAGCGCTTTTTTTTTTTTTTTTTTTTTTTCTCTCAGTTACACCATATCAACCTAGCATCTAGTAAGCTTATTGATCTGCTAACCTGCATACCATGCAATAACTAACGTATATAATTGTGATACCAGTTGCTAAGTAAGTTTCCAAAGTGTAATCCAGATATATGAGTATTAATTAAATGTAATTTCTTTTACAGTTTAATAACACTCGCCAAGTTACTGAAATGGCGTATGAACAGTGGTTGCATGCTGACTTAACTGAATTGGCAAGTTCATGTCTTCCATTTGGTTTACAGCAAAAGAGATCGGTGATGCTTAATGGTCCTTTCGTCTTGCAAGTAAGTACAGATGAAAAGACTTTTCATTGATATTTTACATAAATTTTTTATCCTTAATATTAAAGGACTGACTTATTTTCTCGCTGAGGTTTTATTTAATTTATGTCATGTCATTTTTTAATACTACTGGGGGCTTGCAAAGCATAGTGATTGGAATACATGTACCTGACTCAGGATATGACAGACCAATATAGGAGTCGACTCCGAGCTGTTAAGAAGGGCATCCAACCTTAATTTCTCAACTTTAATCTGTCTTTGTCCACTGCCATAATAGGGACTAATCGTGACACATAAAAAAGGAAAAATATATTTTTTTGTAATGCTAATACAACTTTTTATATTTTAGCATGATGCCATATCTTGCTGAAGATAGCAAGTTGGTCAGAATTGTCTAAAATAACTGATCCGAGAAAGAATTGTGAGGATCTCAATATTGCAAGCCCTTCACTCCTTATCTCTTTTAGTCACGCTCTACATGCAAATTACACAGTGATAGAATTCATACTACTCCGCCACGTTGCATTGTTTGCCTTATCATGTCTCCAGTAAATGGGAAATGAAAGTTGGATGCCCTTTTTAATGCCCCGCAATGGGCTCGATCATCACGGTGTGTAGAGATAGTTTTTACGATGATCGAGTCATATTTCCAATCAGAATATTGTGTTTTACTCTGCATATATGAAATTGTTTGCATACAACGTGAATATTGCTATATCTGACATCGACATGTTCTCAAAAAATTACTTTTCTTGCTTTGATAATTGTGTAATTTACTGTTTATATTTTTTAGAAATATATTACGCAGTTGTAAATATACCAGTTAAGTATTGCAACTTCTCTTGATTATTAATTATACTTGCTTGGATATCATGTAATTTTCTTTTTACCTTCCATACATTAGCATCTAATAGCAGAAGACCCTAATAATTGTTCCCTTGCATTATCTCGCACTGTGATGTATAATTTTCTCTAAGTTATCTGTACTGAATATATTTTATGTGTGTAACACCAGGCCCTGGCACCAAAAAAAAAAAAAATAAAGAGAAATAGAGATTTTGAATTCTGTGACTTGTTAGATCCTCTTTTTATGTGTCACTATTAGTCCCTTTATGGGGAGGATACAAACAATGTGTAACTTGGGAATTGAAGATGGATGCCTTTCCTAGTGCCCCACAGTAGCAGTAATTGCAGGTTGGTCAATTCCCAATTCGAGCACTCTGACCACTTGGCCACCATGGTGAAATATGAAGGAATATTAAGATATGTGTAATGAAGACGCCATGATAATTGGTGTAGATGAAGGCATAGAAGAAAACTGTAACTGAAGAAAGACTTCACATCCATCTGTCTTTGCCAGTCCTATTTAAATACTAAAAACTTCAGTTGTAGCATCACAATGAATGGCTGGTTCCTTGGGCCAACCTATTGTGATGAATTTAAATAATTTACCTCTATTTCTTCTGTAATTTTAACTTTTAATATGTTTGTACAGTACAGTGTCTGCATCCAGCCTAGTACTACAGAAAGAATTTATTGTGATTCCAGATTAACCACGTCCGTGATGTTGGCCATCCTGCTTACCCAGTATTACAGAAGCTTCGCAGGATTGATGCTGAAAATACCATAGTATCTGCTGATCAGCAATATCAAGTAAGACAAAGCTTTATTCTTATTACTGCTGTAGTGCAGTGGTTAGAGTGCTCGCCTCATGAACTAACACTCCCATGTTCTAGCCCACCTCATGGCATTAGAAAGGACATCCAGCCATAATATCCCCTTTCGAGTAGGGATCAATAGTGACACGTAAAATGGCAAACAACATATGTTTGTATACCATAACAGCTGAAAAAGTTTTAGCAATTTCAGTTCTTCTCCACAGAAGAGGATAAAACAAATATATTAATACTTTTGTACTAAGGAGTTATTGGGGACTACAGTAGCCTTGTGGTTAGAATACTCGACTAGGATGGTGAAAAACCCATTTGTGATCAGACCTATTTCAGAGCATTAGGAAGGCCATCCAGGCTTAATTCTGAAGCTCCAATCTTTCTGCATCCACTCTTATAATGGGGATTAATAATGACTAATAAAACGGTAAAACTTATTGTAGAATACTGGGGGAAGGT
Source organism: Halocaridina rubra (assembly GCA_037179515.1). Taxonomy (NCBI): domain Eukaryota; kingdom Metazoa; phylum Arthropoda; class Malacostraca; order Decapoda; family Atyidae; genus Halocaridina; species Halocaridina rubra. Next base: position 5,693 of record JAXCGZ010007795.1, read on the forward strand.
AGTAGTGCAGTGGATAGAGTACTTGACTATTAATCCCCATAATGGGAATTAATTGTGACACATGAAGCGTAAACGTATATCGTAGAACACCTCCATATTGTGAAATAACATTAAGATAAGGAAATATATGTCATATATTGTAGATAACGTAAAGCACCATATACCGTACATGGACAGCCGCTGTCTTCAGCAAAAAAGGTTTAGTATATTATAAATATGATACTATATATTTTTTTTTTACGATTGTGAAACCAGGACAGGCAAAATAAAAAACTAAAGAAGTCTGCTCTCGTCGGGCCTGGCCTTGAAAAAAACATAAGGTAAAAAGAAACAGATGGGGAGTATTGTGACTAATCAGATGTGAAGGGATGATAAGCGTTCTCTAACAAACATCCAGAAATATTCGATGTTGATGTAGGCATAGAAAAAGAACTGTAACTGAAGGAAGACTTAACATCAAACTGTCCTGGACAGATCTCTTCAAGTCCAAATGACCTTTCAGCTGTAGTATCACAACAGGCGGCTGTGCCATAGGCCAACCTGCTACTAGTGATATTACTCTCGTCTTCTACTTGTTTTACCTTTAATTTCCTTATCTCTCATACCTTCCCTCCCTCTCTTTCTCTCTCTCTGTCTTTTTTATATACAGTATACAGTGGAACCTTGCCCCAAGAACAAATTGCCCCACGAACACTATTTACTAACAAATTTTGCATAGTCCCCCTAACAACCCTCGAGTCCTGAACACGCATACTCATGCACATCTGGCCAGGCGACCGCGTGGTCGCTCTCGGTTCTGCATTGGTGCCTGCGCTGTGTAGTCTGATCGCACTGTGTACGTAGTTTGTCCGTTGTTCTCTCATCGACGTTTTCCATTGTTTTGCCTTTTACTTTAAGCTACCCCTCATCATGGTTCCTAAGAAAGTAAAGTATGTTGACAGTGGCTTTAAAAACCCTAAACGTATAACAGTGGAAACGAAGAAAGAAATAATTTCTAAACATGAAAATGGTGATCGGTTTCTGATCTCGCCATGCAGTATAACATGGCGAAATCGACCATCTGTACTATTTTGCAAAATAAAGAGGTCTTTAAGGCAGCTGATGTGGCTAAAAGAGTGACTATATTAGCAAAGAATAGGTCACAGTTGAGAGAAAATGTAGAAAAGTTATTGTTGGTTTGGATAATTGGGAAATAGCTGCTTAGAGATAGTGTTAGTGAGGCTATAATATGTGCTAAGGGTCTACAAATAGACCATGATTTTGTAGCGAACTCTCCGAGTTGTAGTGGTGCTAAAATTAACGAATTTAAAGCCAGTAGAGGCTGTTTTGAAAAATTTCATCGACGAACTGGGCTTCATTTGCCAAATTTATAGAAAATGAAGGTTACGTTTTGCAGCAAGTTTTTAACTGATGAAACTGGACTCTTTTGGAAGAAAATTACTAAATGATACTCTATAACCCAAGAGGAGAAGACACTGCCTGGCCACACACCGATGAAGGACAGGTTTACACTTTTATTTTGGTTTTATATTTTCTAAGATCAGGAATCAATTAAGTCATGAAAGTGCTTATAAGCTGGTGACTGTTCTTAGGCATTTCAACTAAGTATGTTTTACCAATTGCATTTTTGCCAAAGGCTGAGAACTGAGAAGTACAGGTTTTCTACTGTTCTGTGCATTCAGAGGGTAGGAAAAAGTATAAAACTTTAAGACTCTTCGTTAGCATTCCTGATGAGCACAATTTTAATATAAGTTATTTTTGTTTTTAATGAATGAATGCTTTGAGAATTAAATGTTTAACAACTCTAGTTTTTTCAAGAGAATATCAAAGCTGGAGACTTTTTATAAGCATTTCATCTAAGCTTACTTTGAGTACTAGAATTTTTTTTTCAAGAGGATGAAATATATTTCAATAAATTCATGTTTACTTATGTTGTGCTGTCCGATTTTGTGATAGAATATCTTTTACTTATGTATTGATTTTTTTTTAGCAATATGCCAAGTGTTTTTTCTCTCATAAATACTGTTGTCCCTTTTATTACACAGTTAATTGGCTCCAGCACTTTTCATTTAAGTCAAAAATTGCATATAGTTCAAATCATTATATAATTGTGTCAGTAATTAATATATAATCTTTTCACAGCCTCCTGTGTACACTGAATTATACCCAGATAACTGTTCTGTAACAAAGCTCTATCAAATACAAATTAATTTTATGTAAAAACAGTATTGTTGTTGCTAACATATAATTTTTGTGGAAAATTTTTTATGAAATTTTATTTTTTTAATGTATTCCAACTGTTTATGCTCAAAACTGCACTAATTAATACCATGTAAGATGATTAACAATTGCACACATCATAAGAACATTTGCAGTTATTATTTGTTGTCCTGCTCAACTTTTTGAGAAGTATTGTGATCAGTGGAGTAAAAAAAATTAAAAGAGTTGCTTTAAATTAAAAAAATGCAATTTAAGGGTTTTTTTTATTTTTAAATTATTTTTCCCAATCCTGTGTCTCAATCTATAGATTTCTTAGTTCTTCGTGTTCCTGCTACATGGCGTTTCTTGTTGTTGTTGGTGTTTCTCATTTTATGTATTGCCTTCAGTCCCCATTCACATGGGATGGACACAGGTAGGAGATGGAGTTGATAATAAATAAAGGAAGCTCTTTCTTGCAGCGATCCTGGGAGCCTAAGCCAACAAGAATGATTATGATGCAGATGACAGATGGAACTTCTGTTATACAAGGCATAGAGTACCGCCCTATTCCTCACCTTAATGTAAATCTTAAGCCAGGCTCAAAGGTAAGATCTGCATGGGAATCACAGCCTTTGTTTGTAAAATCTTAAAGAAATACATGATGATGTTTTGTAAGGTTTGTTTTCATTCACAGATAATCTGTTTAAGTCGTTACTTTATGGATGTTAGGAAGGGCATCCAGCCTTACTCTCTGTTATAGCTCCAACCTGTTTGTATTCACCCCCTACTGAATGGGGATTAACGGCTAACATATGTTGACATAAAATTACTTACTGGCTGTTTAATGATATTTGCAATACCCATTAAATCCTTTTGCTTCTTTTGTAGCATTACCTTTATATAGTATCAGTAAGTTAATTCCCTATGCTGCTTTCCTTCTCCTTGATAGAAAAAGAAAGGAGAGAGAGTCCTAGTGCCATTAGTAAATCAGACAGTGGTGAGAGAGAGGGGGGAGTTACTGGGACTTGATGACTTAAATTTGTATTTATTAAGTAACAGTATGAATCTTAGGCATATTGTTTAATTGTAGTCGATCATATATGACATCTTGATGAATTCAGAAAGCTTCATTTTGTCTCTGATAGAATATTTTTAAAAGATTATGAACACTTGCATAATATTAAGATTGAGTCAGTTATATTTTTTGCACATTGCAAGTTAATGAGACTATAAGAAATACAATATGAAAGATTAGTATTATCTGCAACAGGGTACTGCAATAGTATAGTGGTTAGAATGCTTGACTTGGGACCTGACAGACTGCAATCAAACCCACCATAGGGTGTTAGGAAAGGCATCTCGCTCCAATTTGTCTATATGTACCTCCATAATAAGAACTAACAATGCCACAGAACGAGGTTTAGTTAATTTTACAGCTCCAATATATCTGTCATAGGTACTAATAGTAACACATAATGCATAATAGAAAATGTATTCTAAGGACTTTAAATTTGTAGGTCTTTTGAATTCACAACTTACACTTGATTTTAGAACACAGCAACTACATACTTCCAGATCATTCTCTCGGGGTCAATTATGTGTCGTAAAGGCATTTTATTACTGACCAAGGAACACATTACAGTTTTAGGAGGTGAGATCGAGCATTTACTAGTAAAAAATGCTTTGGAGAATGTACTATCACGTGCCCTGTAAGTATTAACTTGATTTTGTATATAGACATGAAGATTCTCAAGGTCAGTTGTTATATCATTATACAGTATATGTAATATTTTTTCCATAAAATGTATATAATATGGGATCTTGTAATGAAGAGTAACCCCAGGCTCTGCTAGGGTTATTCATATTTACAAGGCAAGTTACTTAACCAAACCTAACAATATCCTCTCATTTTCCTGTTAGCCCTTAGTTTTTTTATGCTGATGCCCTTGCTGACTGTAATGTTAAGAGTAGCATATGGTGATCTTGTAAAACCTTTATTCATATGGGTTTTCGTTTCATTATAAGATCACAAGTACACATTTAAAATATATATGTTTTTATGCAGGTCTCTTCCTACCTTTTGCAGGTGAGGGCAATAGCTTTATAAATAAGAAATTCTGGACAATTTTATAGTGATAATCAATTGCTGTAATCCTTGCCTTTTAAGGCTTGGTTAATACATGAAATGAAGCAATGCCCATTTGCTTGTTCATATAATTAATACGTAGTTTTCATGATGTGAAGATAGTTTCACGGAGATTAATGCACACTTTGAAAGGTATAAAGAACACAGTAAATACTCATAAGTTTTACCCTCTATCAGGACTTTTTAGGAGCTTCATTTAATATTTTAATTGCAGGGGCGTTGAAGAAACGGAAGAGCCCAATAATTTTGATGTTATTCCAGCTGGTACTGTTCCTCCTAGTCAGGCTTCTCAGTACTATCCATCACAGCTCAATCATGTTTCATCCAGGTCTCAGAATACCTCTCAGACAGCGAGAGGAATTAGAAATCCCTCAGCTTTGAATGCAAGAGGTGGGAGAGAGGATAATAGACAACAGTCCTCAGTAAGTTTAATTAACAAAGTTTCTTTTGCAGTTAGTTCAGAGGACCTCTTGAGGCAAGGATTGGTAGTCCATGTAATGTCTCACTATTAATCCCCATTTAAATGGGGGTGGACACGAACAGGTTGGAGATATGGATTTAAGACTGGATGCTCTTCCAAATGCCCCTTGTGTGACTCAAACATGTGGTTGTCACTTAAATGCGTGCTCTAACCATTACGCCAGCCTTATTTTATGTGTCACTATTAGTTCTCATTATAGGGGTGGACACAGGTTTGAGCTGGATGCCCTTCCCAGCACCCTGCAGTGGGCTCTTACACTGGTTTGTCACGAACTGAGTTGAGTGATGTAACCAATGTGCTATAATGGGTTTAATAATCGTGTTGAGTGGTGAAACATTCCTTTTTTATTAATGTGATATTTGGATTATAGATTTAAGAGGAGAATGCAAGATATTGATTTTATTATTAAAACACTGTAGATAGAAAGTACATTCCTATGTTGACCACGGTAGATGAGTGGTTAGAATACTCGACGATGGACTTGACAGAAAGGGTATCCAGTTTTAATTTCCCATTCACACTCCGTGTCTATGCCTATTATGGGTATTTTAAGTGACAAAAAAAAAAATAAAAGGAAAATTGTATTGGATAAAGCTTTGTGATTTTCATTAACATTGCATACAGCTCGCTGTAAAGTCTTCCATCAGCTACGATTTTTTTCCTATGCCTGCATCCACATCGAATATTCTGCTGTATTCCTTGCACATCTCTTTCTACCCCATTACATTTGACAAGTCTCAACGCTCCCTATTTCTGTTTCTCTTTATTTTGTAGCTTTCTTGGTGCCTGGGCCGGAGGAGGGCAGTTTTCTTTGTTGAAGCAGTATTTTAGTTTTGGGTGTCTTAGGGCTATGGTTGCTCAGTGGTTAGTGCTCAACTCGTGAAATGACAAATTTGTGTTCCATCCCACAAAGGGGCATTAAGAAGGGCATACAGCCTTAATTCCCCAGCTCAAATCTGTGTCCACCCCCATTCAAACGGGGAATGACAGTTACACATAAGATTAATAGAAAAAATCACCTATTTCTCATCAGATATCAAAGTACACACTGCGGTACATGAAGCCTTTTAGAATTGGCATTAGCCATCTTGAAGCTTGAAGGTCTCTGATGAAAGACAGAGGCAAAGGACAGTGATGGCATTGAGCCCAACTATATACTTACCACATAGCCAGGCCCTAAGCCTCCTCTCCGATCTTGTGGATCCTGTGATCTGGCATTGGCTGAATAATCAGGTAGACCTATAGAAAATTACTGACCCGTAATTAATTGCCCAGTTTAATTGGAAATGACCTGAGACCGCAAAAGCTAATCCAATCTAGGACCAGGATCAAACCTGGAGCCATTATATCACTAGCCCTACACACTACCACTGAACCTCAGTGTTATGGACTAGTTTTTCTCTTTCATTGCTGCATTAGGTAATTGGCAATGTATTTTCTTTTACTTACAGACTGCAGTTAGAAGTCACTCACAAGCAGCTTCAAGCATCATGATTGAAGATGATGATGATTTCCTAAATCCAGAATTTGAGTCTGTTCTCGAACAACTCGAGAGTGAATCTGGATCAGTAACAGATTCAAATTCTGCTCTCAGTGACTCCAAAACCACTCAATTGGGCCCCAGTCAAGGGATTACAAACGACTTAACCAATAAAAACAGCACAGCAGCCAGCGTTTCAGTTGATACCTATGGCAAAACTACGAATTCCATGGTGGATGTCAGTGAAGATTTTTTCGATGACTCGGATGACGACTTTTTGTTACTTGCTGAAGAAGCTTCTCATGAGGCAGGATTTGCAGCTTCATCTACACAGCAGAAATTGTGCAATAGTGTCGTATCTCACCAAACTCCAAGCAACCCACCAAATAAGGTGTCTACTGCAAATAACATATTGTTAGGCACACCAAGACAAAATACTAGTTTTAAAAGACCAAGTAATATTATAGTAAACGAAGTTGAAATAGGTGAGTCGTCTTCATCTCAACAAGCAAAGAATAGAATTTACACAAGTAAAATATTGCCAGAAACACCAAGACCGAGTACTAGTTTTCAAAGACCAAGTAATTTTAAAGTTAACAAAATTGAAATCGGTGACTCTCTCTTGTCTCAAAATGCAAATAGTAGAAGTTACTCAAGTAACATATTGTCAGGAACACCAAGACAAATTACTAGTTATAAGAGACCAAGTAGTTTTATAGATTATAAAGTTGAAACAGGTGAGTCGTCCTTGTCTCGACAGGCAAATAAAGGAAGTGTTATATCATTTGCTAAAAAAAGGAAAGCTTCTGCAACGCAGGCAGTGATTACCAATTTCATGAAGCCATCAGGAAGCCAAACACAGAATCTGACAATTGATGATGAGGAGAGTGAGAGTTCAATTAGACTCTCTCAAGACACCATTACTAGAGATATTTCAAGTGCTAGATATAAACTGATGGTTAAACGTCAAACAGATGTAGTTTTGGGAGAAAAACTCGTGTCCCTTCCACCCTTTACCTATCTATGCTCCCTTCCAATGGAACCAACGAAAAGACAGGTGGGTCATTACATTACCACTGTATTTACTTCTTCATTTCATGAACAGATGGAACAATTTACTATTATCTTGGATTGTAAGTCTAAAAGTTAAAGATCTAGTGAAAGACAGAGGCAAGGGATTGTGATAGCACAGGGCACGACTATATACCTATTATATTGCCAGGCCTAAGTCTCCTCCAATCATGTAAATGCAGTGATCTCCAGGCAATGGCTGAATAATCAAAATGGTGTACTCTTTGCTTGGATTGTAATTTTAAAGGTTAAATGTCTAATGCAAGGCAGAAGCATGAGATAGTGATGGCACAGAGCCTAACTATATTCCTACCATATAGCCAGGCCGAAACCCCCTCTACAACCTGGTGGACCTAGTGAGCCAAGCAATGGCTGAGTACTGTAATCAGGTAGACCTAGAGGAAATTACTGAACCCCAATTGATTTCATCTAAAGTACCAATTTTAATATGATTTTTTAGTTATGCATTGCTCAAGAGTTCAAGCTATTTAATAACCACATTATTTATGCACTAGTCATTTTGACAATGTAAAATATTTAATGTGGTTTGTTTACTTTGTAATTGTTAGTCAAATAATTTAAAGAGTTTGTTAGACCAGTAGTTTGTTGTCCGTACAGTCAGTACAGGAACCCTGATTTATAATAGAGTTCTGTTCCTGACAGCTGTTGTAACCCGGATTTCATTGTAAGTCGAAAAACACCTTAATTCTAATGTAGGTCCCCCACCAATGCTTAAAATAAATACTCTAAAACATAGAAAAATAATCTAAGCTCTTAATCTAAGATATAAAACTGGTAAAAATACACTATACAGTATTGCTTATCTTAACTACTATGGTTGGCTTGTATCTGGATAACTTCAGCTTCCATATCCAACTTAGGGTTGAATGGCTTATCACCAGTGATTGAGCACAAGAAAAATAATATGCCATACAAGTGGGAAGTGGGTGGCGCTTCTTACCCACACAACATTAAACAATCTTTTTTGCTTTCTCCTGAATCAGCAGGAGGCTCACTGGGATATGCTGTCAGTGCTGGTCATCCAGCCACTGCACGAATAACATCTTAATTTCAATCAAATTGAAAGTATGTAATTACAGCGAATAAGCACGATAAACAATATGGTGGATGAGAGATTCAGGTGCAGGTTGAGAAGCGATACCTTTAAAATGGCGCTTTTCTTAAAAATGTGTTCTTTTAGTTTCTCTCTTTCCAATTTATTTAAAATTTCCTTTGCTTATTCTCTTTTGTCTTTTACAAAAATTAACTGTCCTAATATTCTTTGTCCTGAATATATGGCTGTTGGAGCAAGGGTTCTTTGGCTTTCAGTTGTTATAAGCTCTACACCACAGAATGAAATGAGTAAGGTCTTCTATAACACTTTCGCACATTAAACACTTTGTATTATCGTTCTTGTGTCTATTTCTGTCGTTCAATTGTAATTTTTTGTTTTTGTTTTGTAAAAGATAACTGATAATGGTCTATTGTCATATAGCTTTTTTTCACTTTTCATTTCTGTTTCCATTTAAAGTAAATTTTTAAACTTGACGTTTCTTGTATTTCATTTATCCAGTTGCTTAGATCAGTGCTTTTAATTTTCCTTTTCATATCTTGTTTTGTAATAGATTCCAGTTCTTCATAGTTGATTTTGACTGTATCCATAAATACTTTAGTTGATATTGCCCAATAAACCTTTTTCTTGATTCGTTTTTTGATAATTACTCTTTTCTTCTATATAGTTGCGTAAATTTTAACTGAGCTATGGTTCTTCTTCTCAGTCTCATTCTTTCAAATGACCAAATAAATGAATAAAACCATTAACTTGATATACAGTATAAGTATATAACAGTGCTGTGTAACGACGTATTCCAAAGGCCATCCTCAATAAACTGTTTATTTATCAAAAATAACTAAGGAGGGGGATTTCCATTTTGAACAAGTATATAACGTGCATGAGTCTGGCTTGTTTTGGAATTGTATGCCTAGTCGTACATACACCGCTAAGGTTGAGAAGACAGCACCAGGCCATAAAGTCAGCAAGGAGAGACTGATATTGCAGTTGAGACTGCAAGCTGAAGCCCTTGTTGGTTTACTTGGCAGAAAATCCAAGGGCATTTGTAAGGGTCAACTGCCAGTCGTCTTGAAGTTGAAGAAGAAGGCTTTGATAACCCTTCAGATATTTGGAGACTGGTTCAGCAACCATTTTTTTCCAGAAGTTGAGAGGTACTGTGCCTCCAAGGATCTGCCCTTTAAGGTGTTGCTAGTGCTGGGCAATATCCCTGGTCACTCTCCCCATTTGGATGACTCATCTGATGTCAAGGTGGTTTACCTTCCACCTAATATCATTGAATTGTTACAGCCAATGGATCAGGGAGTCATTGCCTCCTCCAAGGCCTGCTACCTCCAAAGAACAGCCATTGTGGCTTGCAGGGCAACTGAAAAGGACAAGAACTTGACTCTAGGAGATTTGGAAGTCGTATAATATTTTTCGGGCTGTGAGGATTATTGCTGCTTCTTGGGAGGAAGTTAAACAGACAAACTTGAATGGAATATAGAATAAATTATCCCCCCCCCGCTTATTAATGACTTTCGTGGCATTGAGGAGACAGTTGAGCCTGTCACCAAGAATGCTGTTGCCTTGAGAAAGGAGCTCAAATTGGAGGTGGAGCCTGATGATGTAAAAGAGCTCCTGGAATCTCATGGAGACGAGTTATCTGCTGAGGACCTTATTCAACTGGAGAAGCAGATGGTTGAAGAAGATGAAGAAATACCACCCCCAGAGCCCAAGAGATTCATAACCAGGGAGTTTGAAGAATCGTTTGCCCTGATAGTGGAAGAGTTGGAAAAGCTCGAGGCTCAAGACCCCAACACTGTCAGGTACACTATGATCATTTGAGTGATCACTGATTCCCTGTGGTGTTACAAGGAAATTTCGGAGGAGAAGAAGAGGGCTTCCTTCCAGACTCACCTCAACTAATTCTTCGTGAAGGTATAGCCCCCACTAACAGATCCTGTACCCTCTACCTCAAGTGCCTCTATATTTCACCTGCCTCAGTATCTCCAGCATCTGCTGCAGGTTCTTTTTCCTCTCCAGACTCGCCTGCCCCAGTCTCTTCAGCACCTGTCTTTCCATCTTCCTCCTACTTATGAGCCTGTCTGTCTCTCCCTCCCTTGTAACCCCCCTTCCAGTGTGCAAGCCAACCTCACGAGTAAAGGCAAGCAATGCTGTATACTGTACTGTAGTGTACTTTTACTATTTTTATGTTTTAGATTACACAAGTAAAGGTAAGCAATACTGTACAGTACAGTCTTAATATTTTTATTTCTTAGATTAAGGACTGCTCCATACAGTTCCAGGTTGAGTCTTCCCTCAGGACGGCTCTTTCCTCATGCCTACATCTACACTAAATATTCTGGCATATTCATTACACATCTCTTGCTATTCCATTACATTTGACAAGTCACAACATTCTGCACATCTGTCTCTTTTACTTTCCTTTTCCTCACATTTTGTCATTATTTATGGAAGGTTCACAACTAATGGCCCCCAGTACCCGGCATAGTGGGGTGCGAAGAATCTCCGGGGATCGTGTTGACTCCACCATTGGCTTGAGGGCAGACACGCCTGGTGGTAGTAATGGTTCTGCTCTTAACCTTGCACCTCCCAATAGATCTGCTTCTTTCACTCTTCACTATTCAAACATTCGTGGGCTGAACTCTAATCTTTCGTCTGTGGAACAGCACTTGGGCACTTTCCTCCCTAACCTCCTCCTCCTATCTGAAACCCAGTTGTCTATACATGCTTCCACTGACCCTTTCCAAATCTCCCACTATAATCTGTATACTCGTTTTCGTCCCAAAGGTGGGGTCTGTGCTTACTGCAACATTAACACTCCTACTGTGAGGCTCATGGACCTTGAATCTCCTGACTTTGATGTTCTCTGGCTAAAAGTCTATCTCTCCACTACCACTATCATCCTTTGCTTCTGCTACTGTTCTCCAAACTCCACCGAGTTTGTGTCTTTCTTTGAATATCTCTCCTCGTGCCATGAGTCCTTGCTATCTTCTCACCCACATGCCGAAGTTTTCTACGTTGGAAACTTCAATGTACACCACAGTGAGTGGCTTCATTCTTCTCACACTGATGTGGGAGGAAGCGAGGCTCTTGCTTTCTCTATTACTCACGATCTGGAGCAAATTATCAAACATCCTACTCGCGTTCCTGATCATCACGAACATGCTGCAAATACTTCTAACCCTTCAAACTACTCTTATTCTGTGCTTTCCCCTCTTGGTAAATCTGATCACTCCATGATCTCTGTCTCTTCCATTTTCGCTCCCCCACCACCAATCCCTCCTACTCAACGCCGCCTTTGGCACTTCGAGCGAACCCAATATGAAAACTTGCGTAACTTTCTTTTTGACTTTCCATGGGATGACTACTGCTTTCGGTCCCGCAACCCTGATCGGGTAGCTGTAAAGGTTGCCGAGATCATGACCGCGGGAATGGAGGCGTACATCCCCTCTTCTATAAAAACTTTCTCTCCCCCTAAACCTTGGTTTGACCGTGCCTGCTCCATGGCTATCCAGGCTAGGAATCAGGCTCACCGATCTTACCAAGCCTCTCCTTCCGATTTAACTCGCTCTGCTTTTATTATAGCTAGGAATCGCTGTACAGCTCAGATTCGAAGGTCTAAGGCTTCCTTTATAAGAAGGAAAGTTGATGACCTTAACTCCTCTCCCACTGACAAATGCTTCTGGTCCTTAGCCAAAAACCTCTCCAAAAACTTCTGTAACTCAAGCTTTCCCCCTCTCATTCGTTCTGATGGTTCTATAGCTTGCTCTCCCACTGATAGAGCCACTCTCTTTGGCTCTCATTTTTCTGCCAACTCTTCTATCAACGATTCCAGCGCACCTGTTCCTCAGTCTTTTCCCCTCTCTAACCCTATGCCCTCTCTTATCCTTTCTTCACGCAAAGTTCATAAGGTTTTTCGCTCACTAAAGACAAACAAGGCATCTGGTCCCGATGGTATCCCTGCAAGGTTCCTTAAGGAGTTTGCAGATGAACTGGCTCCCGTCCTTTGCCGTCTTTTTCGCCTCATTCTGTCAACCAGTATCTATCCTTCATCTTGGAAGCATGCTCTAGTTCAACCTGTTCCTAAGAAGGGTGACCACTCTATTCCTTCTAACTACTGACCTATTGCTCTAACCTCCTCTATTGCTAAAGTTTTCGAAACTTTGCTCAATGCTCACTTCTTGAAACGCCTTGAATCTAACTCACTTATCTCCGATCACCAGTACGGCTTCCGCAAGGCAAGATCCACTGGTGATCTCCTGCCCTATCTTACTCATGTATGGTCATCTTCTCTGAGGAACTATGGGGAATCCTTTGTCGTTGCCCTTGATATCTCTAAGGCTTTTGACAGAGTCTGGCACAAGGCTCTGTTGGCCAAACTCCCTGCCTATGGCTTTACCCCTTCTTTCTGTTCTCTGATTTCCAGTTTTCTTACTGACCATTCTATATCTGTAGTTGTTGATGGCGCGACTTCTAGCCCTTTCTCCGTTTCCAGTGGTGTTCCACAGGGTTTTGTTCTTTCACCTACTCTCTTCCTTCTCTTCATCAATGATCTTCTACAATCCCCATCTTCCTCTCTTCTTCATGCCTTTGCCGATGATTCTACCCTTCACTTTTCCTCTGCCTTTTCTTCACAACCTTCATCTGTTACTCGTAATCAATCTCGTATCACTCTTTCTTCTACTCTTAACTCCGATTTGCAGAGAGTATCTGAATGGGGCACTCAAAATTTAGTTAAATTCAATGCCTCCAAGACACATTTTCTGGCTATCTCTTTATCTTCTTCTCCTCCTGATAACCCTATTGTCTTCGAAACTAATGAAATTTACCCTCTTAACTCTATCAATATATTAGGAATCCATATAGCCTCTAACTTGTCTTGGAGGAATCACATAATCCAAATTTCTAAATCTTCATCCAAAAAATTGGGGGTTTTGTTTCGTTTTCGTTATTACTTTTCCTCATTGCAGTTACTTAAAATTTACAAAGGTCTTATCTGCCCCTGCTTAGAATACTGCTCACACATCTGGGGTGCTTCTTCCATAACTTATCTTCTTGATAGGGTTCAATCTAAGGCAGTCAGACTCATTAATGATCCTGCTCTTACTTCTAACCTGGATTCTCTCTCTCTTCGCCGTAAGGTATCTTCCCTTTCGCTTTTCTATCGCTACTACTTCCATCACTGCTCTGATGAGTTGGCGAGTTGCATCCCTCCTCCACTGCCGAGGCCGCGTAACTCTCGCCAAGCGGCCTCATCTCACAGGTACTGTGTGGAGATTTGTAGCTCGCGGATTGGTCGGTGCAGCGACTGCTTCTTCCCATCTACGTCCAGACTCTGGAACTCTCTTCCTCCTTCTGTCTTTCCTAATTCTTATGACCTTTCATCCTTCAAAAAGCAGATCTATCGTCATCTCAGAGCCTAGTCCTCCATATCTCTGGGTCCTCTTTACTTTGACTGTTTTTTTCTGTCTGTTGTTTTCCTTTGTGTGACAATACCTCATCTCTGCCTTGCCCTTAACCTTTTTCTTTTCCTTCGTCTTGGTATTTTCTCATGCCCGGGCCTTTGCTGATGAGGGCAGTTTCTGCCTGTCCCGGTGTCACTTAAAAAAAAAAAAAAAAACGATTAAGAACTTAGATTATTTTTCTATGTTTTAGAGTATTTATTTTTAACATTGGTGGGGAACCAGGTTCGAATTTAGGTTTTTACCGACTCAAGACAAAATCTGAGTTACGGCAGCTGTCAGGAACGGAACTCTGGACGTAAATCAGGGCCCCCTGTAATTCATTATTAATTTATGGGCCCCTGTCGTAATATCAGAACATTGTAACTCAAGAGCCATGTAACGCGGGCACTCCCTGTACATTGAGAGAGAGAAGGATGGAAATCCATTATTTATGCTTAAAATTTCTTGAAATTTATATTATTTTCAGGAATATATCATTAAAGGGTTCATCATGACTCTCACCTCGAAGTTGGATTATTCTGGAGACAAGTGGAGGCTGAATGGCAAGATAAACGATGGCTCTGCCTCTCGTGAAGTCGACATTGACGATAAGGTAAGATATTCCTAGTTCGTTCATGCTTGTAGGGGAGTAGAAATCCACTCTGGTATTACCTGTTTTTTGTAAGAGTCGATTAACAGGAATTGGGATAATTTTCTTATTAGTCCTCTTGCGTTGAACACAGACTGATTAAGGCTGGATTCCCTTCCTGTCATCCCGCAGTAGGCTGGAATGCAGGTCTATCACCTACTGAGTCGAGCATTCTACCACTACGCCTATTGCAGTGGTTAGAGCGGTTAACTTTATGCCCACCTTGGGCATAAAGAGAGGCTCCAAGCCTTCATTTCCCAGTACCAACATGTCTGTGTCCACCTTTATTCAAATGGAGATTTATAGTGACATAAAGCGGTAAGCAATCCAAAGTGGTGGAGTTAAAAGAATTAAGGCTGGCTGCCTTTCCTAATGCTCTACAGTGAGCTTGAATTAGGGGTTTTGCCCCATTGAGTGTTCCAACTACTGCTCTACTGTGATCCCTATTAAACTCACAGTACAGTGTTACCCCAGTTATTCGCGCTTCCTGGTTCGCTTTCTCACGCTATTGCGTTTTTTTTGGATAAATTATTATTTTATTTCATGGGTATATGCAAAAATATTAAAATATTAAAAAAAAAAATTCTCAGTATTTTAATTTTTTTTATTGAAAAAAAAAAACATATTTCATTATCTAGTTGATAAAAAAAAAATTATTTCCCAGCCTACGAATAATAAAACAGTAAAAAATAGTAAAAAACATAAATGTAGATAGATAGATATGTTTATTGACCACCTCTTTTGAAAAGTACAGCATAATCTTTACAAAAGGAATATTTGGTCCAAATTACAATGAATAAATACAATAGATTTTGTACAATCATCAAATAAGTAAATGAATTTTAAATTAATATACATTGTACTAATAACTGAATGATATACGTACGTACAGTATAACTCACAGTATTGCTTCATACAAAATAGTGTTCGATAGCATACAATGTATTGGGGTCGCAGCTACGTGAGCTAGCATATATATTTATATTTCCAGTAGTTTCATGATTTTATTGATAAAAAAAACGTATTTATTAGCCTAAGAATAATAAAACAGTAAAAAATAGTAAAAAAACATAAATACTAACAGTATTGCAACATGTAAAATACGATACCGCTATCAGCGTTTTGGACAAAGACTCGTTCAGAGTAACTCACGTTTTGCTTGTGTTCGATAGCGTACAATGTATTGGGGTCGAAGCTACGTGAACTAGCATATATATTTATATTTCCAGTAGTTTCATGATTTTATTGATAAAAAAAACGTATTTCTTAGCCTAAAAATCATATAACAGTAAAAAATAGTAAAAAACATAAATACTAACAGTATTGCAACATGTAAAATATGATACCGCTATCAGCGTTTCGGACAAAGGCTTCCACCATCTTCCATTGTCTCGCCTCACTCGTGTGCGCCATTCATGCTGTGCTTATTATTATTAATATGTTTTGCTTGTGATTTTTTTACTCGCATATTTTAACCTTTGCAATGCCTCCCAAGCATCCTTCATCTTCTAAGGCTTCTTGTAGTGAGCCTAAGTGGCAAAGGAAAATGTTAACCATTGTAGATAAAGTGAAACTCTTAGATATGTTGAAAGAAGGAAAAAAGTTTGTGGATGTCGGCCGCTATTTTACGTAACCGTAAAAATTATTGTAAAATATGGAACCTATTAATGTCAAGTCATCATCACCTCATTCATGGTAAGTTTTCCTATCACTTTCATAAAATACTTACGTTGCTTGCTGTTATTTATAATGTAAAGGGTGTTTTTTTAACAGTACAGGGAGGGTTTATACAGTGTAAACGTAAAAATACATTAAAATATCTATGTACATATAGGCTGATCTCTACACCATGGATTCCCAGGTTCGCGCCGGGTCCCGGAACCGAACTACCGCGATAAGTGATGCAACACTGTATATGCATTTGGAATTTTCTCTTGAGTGTCTTAAGGTTTGATTAGAATGTTTTATATACTGTATATGGTTCTTGTTGTTTACTGATTTGTGTGTTGCTGTTAATTCCCATTGTGGCTGTGAACACAGACTGTTATGAGATAAGAAATTAGAGCTAGATACCTTTCCTAACTCCCTGCAGTGGGTATGATCGCGAGTATGCCACCGCTTGAATCAAGTGCCCTAACCACTGTGTTACTGTAGTCCCCTAGCAAGACTTAGTGTAGTAATGAAAAAATTATATGAAGCTTACATCTATGCAGTATGCATATTAAGCTCTAATTTTTAACTGCTATATAAACTATGATTATCAACTAAAATTAATACTCTCTTTCAGGTGCTTTGTGAATTGCTCACCATGAATGTCCAAGAATTCATGGAGAGGAAAATGGCAGCTAAAGAAAATCCTGAACTTCGGTCTGAGCTTGCAAAGGTAGCGTACTTTACTTTTATTGTTTAGTATTATTGTGATGATATGAAAATTTGTACTATCTTATATTTAAGTGCTTTCTAAATCTTGGTAAATTACCCTCACTTGTGTGTGTGATTACCTAATTGTGATTACCTAATTGTGTTTACGGGAAAGAGCCCAAAGCTCGTATCTTCCCGTCTCCTGATCGGTTCCATTTTTAGACTTAGTGATACTTATCATACCTGTCCTTAAAACTATGGATTGAGGTAGCATTAACTACCTCCTCGCTTAGCGAATTCCAATTATCAACTACTCTTACACTGAAAAAGTATTTCCTTACATCCTGCAAACAAGTTTTCTTCCGAAGCTTCAAACTATGACCTCTAGTTCTAGAGCCAGCCATATCGAAATATCGATCCCTATCCACTCTATCATAACCATGAAGAAATTTAAAGACTGTCACCATATCCCCCCTTACTCTTCTAGCTTCGAGTGATGGCAAGTCTAATTCCCTCAGCCTCTCATCATAACCGAGATTGCGTATTTCTGGCACCAGTTTCGTGGCATGTCTTTGAACTTTTTCAAGCTTAGCTATGTGCTTTTTCAAGTGCGGATTCCAAAAGGGGGCTGCATATTCGAGTTTTGGCCTCACATAGGTTACATAAATATTTCTGAACATTTCCTTGTCCATGTGCCTGAAGGCTACCCTTACATTTGATAAGAATGCATATGCTGCCCTTACTACGCCATTTATATGTATTTCTGGAGACAAATCTGCCAATATGTTTACTCCTAGATCTCTCTCATTTTCTGTCTCCTGAAGTTGTACTCCAGCCACCGAGTAGTCAAGCTTGGGCCTTCTTGCACTTGTACCCATTCTCATTACCTTACATTTTGAGGTATTGAATTTCATTAGCCACTTTTCTGACCACTCATGCAGATTATTTAGATCCTCCTGAAGTTCTCTACCATTGTTCTCGTTTTTTACTTTCTTCACAATCTTTGCATCATCTGCAAACATATTCATGAATGAATTTACAGACTCTGGTAGGTCATTTACATATACAAGGAACAAAAGTGGCCCTAAAACTGAACCCTGTGGAACTCCACTACTAACTCTTCTCCATTTTTTTAAGCACATGAGGGGATATGTCATCAGGACCTGTAGCTTTATGAACATCTAAATCCATCAGCGCTTTGCATACCTCTGTGGCTGTAAGGTTGATGTTCTCTAATACCGGCCCTTGAGCTTCTATCACTGCAATCTGAGGGGGTGGGGTATTTTCTACTGTAAATACTGACTGAAACTCCTTGTTCAATTCTTTGCAGATCTCTTCGTCCGTCTCAGTGATGCTTCCATCCGCTCTCTTTAGCCTTAAAACCTGTTCTTTTACCTTCAGTTTTCCTCTGATAAAGCTGTGGAAAAGCTTTCTCTGCCTCTCTCCTTTTACTTAGGTAGTCATTTCTTGCTCTTTTGTAGGTTTGCCAGGCATTTATGTTTTTTCTCCTCCTATACCTTTTCCAGCATTTGTCTCTCCACTCCTTAGCTCTTTTACACCCATTATCGAACCATTTCTCTCTGGCATGAATTACACCTACTTTGGTGACAGGTATGCAGCAATCTACAATCTTCCCATATTTCTCACAAAAGATGTCATACATTTCTTGTACAGATTTGTTGTAAAATAAGGTTCTCCAGTCAATAACTGCAAAAAGCTCATTCATTTTGATGTAATCTCCTTTCTGATAGTTCCTCCTCATGTCCTCAGTGCCTCTACTCTCAGGAAGAATGTCTTCAATGATATACTCCATCAACAACACACAGTGGTCACTCTTTCCAATTGGTGGTTCATACTCAATATTTTCAATATCCAACACATTATCTGTGAACACCAGATCAAGTAGTGATGGCTCATCCCCACCCCTGGCTCTTGTTGGTTCCATTACATGTTGGTGTAGGAAATTCCCTTGTACGCAATCTAGGAATCTTGCCCCAAAGGAGTCCTCACCACTGTGTGGGTCAAGATTTATCCAATCTATCTCTTTATGATTAAAGTCTCCCATAATCAAAATCCTACATTTTTTCTCCCGCGCCATGTTAACAACTGAGTTTATGATTTCAATCGTACCTATGTTTTTGATCTTTCCCATCTCTTCCTGTGTTCTGTATCGTCTAATGAACACTTCTTTGCATTCTTGAAGGTCTTTTAGACTTTTTTTTCTCAACAATATTTCCCTACATGTCTCCCCTCTCTCAAAGGTTACTTTTGTTGGTCTCGGCTTTCCTTCCCTCGAATATTTACCTAGTTGGTGTATGTTTACAATATCCTCAGGACCACATACTACTCCAAGCTTTCTTATCAGGTCTACAACCCTAGCTTTATTTTCTTCAAGTCGCCCCTGCCATGTTGGCTCCTGGGATTCACTTATGCCTGAGATTACCACTGTCTTCTCCTTATCAAGTGCCTGTCTGATGAGTGGGTTTGCCCTTTCCATCACAACGTCTTTCATTTTTTCGATTACTGTCTCTTTATAGTCAACTGTTTGTGTGTGTGTGTGTGTGAGAGAGAGAGAGACTACCTAATTGTGGTTACGGGAAAGAGCCAAAAGTTCGTATCTTCCTGTCTCCTAATCGGTTCCATTTTGTACTTTGTGATACTTATTATACTTGTTCTAAAAACTATGGATTGAGTTAGCATTAACTACCTCCTCACTTAGCGAATTCCAATTATCAACTATTTCACTAAAAAAGTACGTACTTCCTTACATCCTGCGAAGAAGTTTTCGTACGAAGCTTCAAACTATGACCTCTAGTTCTAGTGCCAGTCATATCAAAATATCTAGGAATCTTGTCCCGAATGAGTCCTCACCACTATGTGAGTCAAGATTTATCCAATCTATCTCTTTATGATTAAAATCTCCCATGATCAAAATCCTACATTTTCTCTTCTGTGCCATGTTAACAAATGAGTTTATGACTTCAGTAGTACCTATATGACTTTCCTCATAAACTTCTAGCCTATGTTGGTTCCTTGGTGGGCTATATACAACAGTTATTATAGTGCTCTTTAACCCATTATTTATGCAAGCAACAAGAAATTTCTTGAACTCACTTTCTATAGCCAAATTTATTTCTTCAACCTGAATCCTTTCACTTATGAGCAGTGCTATCCCTCCACCAGTCCTCTCAGATCTTTCAACCCTTAATATTCTGAAGCCCTTAGGAAAAACTGTGACACTGTTTATGTTCTCACTCAAGTTTCTCTGTAACTGCTACTATATCTGCCTTATTGTTGTGAATCCTATCTTTTAATTCTACTTCCTTACCAGCTAATCCATCAGCTTTGTGTATAACAATCTTAATGAGGCCCCATCCCCTGATCATCTGTCATTATCTTCTTTATCTCCCCTTTGTCTGGAAGACACTGAAATGAAATTTTTTCTTCTCTTCATTTCTTTCCTCATTTAACCTTCTAGCCTCTTGCAACAAGATTTTGATCCTCTCCATCTCTTCCTGTGTTCTGTATCGTCTAATAAACACTTCTTTGAATTCTTGAAGGTCTTTTGAATTTTTTTCCTCATCAATTTTTGTCTACATGCGTTCCCTCTCTCAAAGGTTACTTTTGTTGGTCTCTGCTTTCCCTCCCTAGAATATTTACCTTGTTGGTTAATGTTTACAATATCCTCAGGACCACAAACTACTCCAAGTTTTCTAATCAGGTCTACAACCCTAGCTTTATTTTTTCAAGTCTCTCCTGCCATGTTAGCTCCTGGGGTTCGATTATGCCTGAGATTACCACTGTCTTCTCTTTATCAAGTACCTATTTACTCATTGGATTTGTCCTTTCCATCATAACGTCTTTCATTTTACTGTCTCTTTATAGTCAACTGTTTGTATGTTTTCCAGCTCCACCACCTTCACAGCCTCTTTTACTGCCACATTCCCCTTTAGTGCATCAACAAAGGAAGTCTTCATGGCATGATGGCCCGTATTCAGTTCCTGAAACTTTTCTAATTTGTTCGATGTTTTCCTTAATCTGAACATACCAAGCTGCAATCTAGTCTCTCTCAGAAGAGAGCAATGAACTAACATATAATTCATTTAGGTTGGCATTAACTACCTTCTCGCTTAGCGAATTCCAATTATCGTGTACTCTTACACTAAAAAAGTACTTCCGTACATCCTGCAAAGAAGTTTTTTTACGAAGCTTCAAATTATGACCTCTAGTTCTAGTGCCAGCCATATCAAAATATCGATCCCTATCCACTCTACCATAAGCATGAAGGAATTTAAAGACTGTCACGATATCCCCCTCAATCTTCTAGCTTCGAGTGATGGTAAGTCTAATTCCCTCAGCCTCTCCTCATAACTGGGATTGCGTATTTCTGGCACCAGTTTCTTGGCATGTCTTTGAACTTTTTGAAGCTTAACTATGTGCTTTTTCAAGTGCGGATTCCAAAAGGGCGCTGCATATTCAAGTTTTGGCCTCACATAGGTTACATAAATATGTCTGAACATTTCCTTGCCCCATGTGCCTGAAGGCTACCCTTACATTTGCTAAGAAAGCATATGCTGCCCTTACTATGCCATTTATATGCATTTCTGTAGACAAATCTGCCAGTATGTTTATTCCTACATCTCTCTCATTTTCTGTTTCTTGAAGTTGTACTCCTGCCACCGTGTAGTCAAGCTTGGGCCTTTTTGCACTTGTACCCAATCTCAATACCATATATTTTAAAGTATTGAATTTCATTAGCCACTTTTCTGACCACTCATGCAGACTATTTAGATCTTCCTGAAGTTCTCTACCATTGTTCTCGTATCTTACTTTCCTCACAATCTTTGCATCATCTGCAAACATATTCACGAATGAATTTACAGACTGGTAGGTCATTTACATATGCAAGGAACAAAAGTGTGTGTTGTTTTTATAAACAAAGTGTAATTTAACTTTAGATATTAGTACATCCAGAGTGGTCAAACCTTGGTTAAAAAGTATTTTACCTGGAATGAAGTGCAAATATCTTTTAGCTATTAGCATTTCCGGTGTTGTCAAACCTGGGTAAATTACCCTTACATGGGTAATAATGATTTTTCCTTGGAAGGAAATGCAATTTTCCTTTTAGCTGATAGCAGTTCCAATAAGGTCAAACCTGGGTAAATGATCCTACATGGATAAAAATGGTTATTCCTTGGAATGAAGTACAATATTCATTTTGACTATTAGCAATTGCAGTGTGGTCAAGCCTGGTATATTACTCTTACATGGATAAAAATGTTTTTTCCTTGGAACGAAGTGCAGTTTTCCTTATAGCTGATAGCAGTTCCAATGAGGACAAGCCTGGGTAAATTACCCTTACCTGGTGAACAGTAGTTTTTCCTTGGAACAAAGTGCAAATTCCCTTGTAGCTATTTGCAATTTCGGTGTGGTCAAACCTGGTAAATTATCCTGAGTTGAGTAAAAACGTCTTTTTTCGTGGAACAGAGTGCAATTTTCCTTTTAGCTGAGAGCAGAACTAATAAGGTATTATATTTTAGACGTAAGCCCAGGAGTGCCAGTGTACCGGTATACTGTAACAGTGTTTTTCTTTATTTTTCAACCTATTTCGTCTCATTGTTCATATACAGTAAAACCTCTCCAAGTTAGTTTGAACAGGATTTTGCAAGTGGCCCTTGGAATAATTGAGAAGAAGGTATGGTAGACCCTTTCATTTTGATATGCCTTTTAGTGGAACAGTATCTTTACAAACTTATATATCCATAAGGGCAAAAAGATATAATACTCAATCTGAAGCTGTCATGTTTAACTTATGCATAAACAATGGCAGTGATCCCTCTGTATGGGAGTGGCCGAGTCAAAGCACACATTCATCAAAAGCCGACATACCTCATTCAACATGCTTGATTTACCCACAGTAATTAAGCTGGTAAGGATATTTTGACATAAGGCCTCACAGCCTCAGTGGAAGAAAATGAACATTTACTTGGAACAAAAAAACAATACAGGGGTGTCGCAGTGTTAATCACTACGTTACTGTTAATACCAGAAGGGTGCAAGGTAAGAATGGACAAGCGGTGGTTCGTTTAACTTAATTTATTCTAAAGTACAACATATATGACGCCTCAATGCCCCAACCATTATGACTATTAAAGTCTATGATCTATTCGTGCCCCAGGGAAAGTACTAACTAAAGCTCCAACTCTTTGACTGCCTCGGGGATTCTTGAAGTACCCCAAGGGCTGGGCGTGTCATGTAGTCCAGTTTTGCCAATAGGCTCCAGGATCAAAGGGGAGTCCCTCCTCTTTGGGGAGGGGCTATTTCAACAGGCCTATTGGGCAGAAGAGTTCTAAATCGCCTGAGGCTATTGGGCATCTCTCCAGGGTATGTACATACGTACGAATCAAATATTTATAATCTTTGTGGTGTTTTGGGAACTGAGGGTCCCTTGTTCTTTAGGCTTCTCAAGGTACTTGGCGCCAAATATTAGTTCCATGTGTCCAGCTATTAATCTTGGTGACACCTAGGAAAAACATTGCCTGTACCAAAAACAACACATGGGAGAGTATTCAATTTCACGCCTGATCTCTGACCCTCGCCCGTTTCTTCTCAAGATTTGTTACAGGTTTCAGATCCTGACTTCAGCAGGATTTCACATGACTTCAGTGAGACTTCAGATGATACGACAGGGGTCCTTGAGTTACATTTTTTTCTCGGTTACAACACATCTCCCATAAATTATTTTGCTTCTTTTTTGATAATTTTTGGTCTGTATTATATATCCCAAGCATAAAGTATATTCTTTTGATCGCAGTGCTTCGAAGAAAAGGAAAGCCATCATCATGGAAGTGAAATTAGAGATAGTGAAATAAATGGAAAGGGAGAAACTGTACGACTGCATTAGCATAGGTGCTTATTTAGGTGTTTTTCAACTTACACTGAAATTCGGGTTACATCACTTTTCAGGAACGGAACTCTGACGTAAATTGAAGACCCCCTGTAATTAATCCAGCATTAACTAACTAGTACAAATAAGTGACATTGCAGCGAATCAGTAGTGTCTGAATCTAATAATATATTATTCGCAGGTTCAATCCTGGTCCAGGGTTGAATTCACTTTTGCCGTCTCGTGTCTACCATTTTATTGGGTAATTAATTGGGGGGTAGGTAATTTCCTATAGGGTTACTTGATTATTCAGCCACTGCATGTGGGTCACTGGGTCCACGTGATTGGAATGGTGGTTTGGGCCCTTGCTAGATGGTAGGTATATGCTTGGGCTTTGTGCTATCACTGTCCTTTGCCTCTGCCTTCCATTTAAGACCTTCAATTTTTAGCCATTCCTTTAGAAATGAGCCTCATTGCCGGTAAACATAGTGAAGAATTTCTTATTGCACAACTGCAGAGATACCACTTAGGGGTAATCCATCATTAACGCTAAGTATTAATACCAGGTAATGAAAGCTAGCAGTAAAACTTAGCTTCTGTGCTGTAGTTTTAACAATGCACTGTTATGTATTGCAGTTAGTCCCCATTTGAATGGGGTGGAAACAGACACATTGGAGTATGAGGCAGTAAGGATGGATGCCCTTCCTATTGCCCCATGGTGGGACTGAAACAGTGTTATTCGCTTCGCGATTCACATACTGTACCGATGAGCTACCACATCCCCCTAGTTATACAGTACTCTGGATAATAAAGCTGAGTACAAAATGCAATGGATGGCAGAATATGAAACTTATTTGTTTATAATCTAAATTACTAGTCTAAGCATAATGCTGATGTAACCTAACTACATTTGCTGTTTTGCTCTACACTAATGGGGCAGTGATACCAATATTAAACAAACACTTATTGATTTTACAAAAACTACTTACAGTGTAACTGCACTAAAAGTTGTTTTCTTTGTAAAAATCTGTTAGTAAAATTGCTGATATTAGATTCATTATTGATATATAAGAGCTTATAATTAATATGAGCAGTAGGATGCCTTTCGAAACTAATATTTACATCTACTCTACTTTTCTCTATTTTCAGAAAGTAGCTGATTGCCAAGGAAAACTGATAGCTCTCTACAGCCTCATCAAACTGGAAGTTTTGCCAAACAATCCAAAACCAAGAATAATGGAATTGATTCCTATAAACAGAGCAACGGTTGAACAGTTATCAGGGCGCTTGTCTTCATCTGACTTATAAATTTTGAGTCTTAATTCAACTTTAGACAGTATATTTTATGTTTACTTTATTTTAATAGACAGTCAGTAAGATGATTGGATATCGAAAAGAAGTCTGGGACACGAGGAGATTGACAGTTCAAGACATAAGTTGTGACAAATTATGACTAGTGTGGTAATGACTGTGAGAGTCAAATATACAACTTATGACTAGTTAGGTACTGACTGTGAGAGTCAATATGCAATTTACGACTAGTTAGACACTGACAATGAGTTTTGAATATACAATATATGACTAGTCAGATACTGTGCTGGAAATACAACTTTCGACTAGTCAGGTACTGACTGAGTGTCAAATATTCATCAAGTACAATAATACCGTAATAATATTCGGTATATGTGAATCTCAGAGTCAATTAGGCAGACAGACGGGGAACAGTATTCACTGCTATACAATACTTTGAGTAATTATTGCGTTATACATTTAGAACTAAGTCTGACTTTATATGAAAAATCTTCTCTGTACCCTAATCAGTGCCCCCAGTGGGTTTGACTCTTCCTAATCAGTAATCTATCTTCATTCCTTGACTGCCATGTGCCATTATGTCAACTCCCCAGATATCTGAAACTTTTCACTTCCTTAACTACTAGACCATTTAATTTCATCTCCAGAGTACTTAGCCTCCAATTCTATTACATCTCATCGCATCGCAATTTTCTACATCATCTCTAGTTTCTGCCTCTTACACCTCAGTTTCGTCCTCTGTTTCATCTCCGTGCCATTTTCCATATCAACTCTTTACTCTCCTTCTCCAGCACCTAAGTTTTCTCCTCTAACACCCCAGTTTCTTCCTCTGTCTCATCTCCTCACTATTTTCTACCACCACTCTGTAACTTCATCCTCAAAGACTTTAGTTTCCTCCTCTGTGTCATCTCATCTCACTTTTTCAAAATCAACTCTAATTCCTCCTCCCACACATTAATTTCCTCCTCCATCTTATCTCCTCGCTATTTTCTACATTAGCTCTTTAGTTTCCTCCGCCAACACCCTAAGTTCCTCCTGTATTTCATCTATTAACCATTTTCTATGTCAAGTCTTTAGGTTCCTCATCTGTCTCATCTTCTTACTATATGCTACATCAACTCTTTAGTTTCTTTATTCAACACTAGCATCCTGCATCATACTCTGCCAATCTTCCTTGCCAATGTTTTCAGTATTGCCCTGGAATCCTCCACTCATGATATATCAACAGCATACGGTTACTTGCTTACTTTTAATTCTAACTATCCCTCAGTTCTTGCACCTTATCCCTATACTCTCCCCTCTAGAATTGTCTCCTCCATGTAAAGTTATACTCAAGTTTGTGAATGAAAATAGTGCACATATGACCAAACTTTACATTGCAAAATTCTGGACGTTGGATCGAAGATTACAATGCAGAGTGGTTGAAATTAAAGCAAAGAATAAAATTGTAAATGGTGAACATTGGACCAAATATCACAATTCAAAGTGGTGGGCGACTGGACGATAATCATATGGGCATTAAAGCCTAGGAAAATTTTCAGGATACGTTCCAACAGTGACTGTGATCATGGCTTAATCTTGGCCCTTGCTATGGGGAGAATTCAGGAGGTCAAGAGAAAGTTGTGTCTATAAGTGTAGGTTTCTGCCTGCCTTGTTTTTTAATTTAAAATTTTTATCACAAGATGTGGAGTACTTTTTTATTTTAAATATTTGATCATGGTATGTGGAGTACATTTTGATATTAATCAGTTTATCACGATACGTGGAATACTTTTTTCTGTTAAATTTTTTATCACGATATGCTGAATACTCTTTGTTTTAATTTTTTTGTCATGATGTGTGGAATACTTATTTTTAAATTTTGATCACTATTTGTGGAGTGCATTTTTATTTTAAAATTTTGATCACAGTTCTTCTTCTTCGTCTACATCTTTTCCCAACAAACCTTTAGACCTTACGTCGTCATTGATGCAATCCATCCACCTACGCTCCTCCCCCTCCCTCTCCTACCCTGTATATCCATTTCCATCACCCTCCTCCCAACATACTGTTCATCCCTCCTAACGACATGACCATACCATCTTAGTCTACTTTCTTTTATCTTATCTGATATTTCTCTAACTTTTGAAGTACCTCT
Source organism: Halocaridina rubra (assembly GCA_037179515.1). NCBI lineage: Eukaryota > Metazoa > Arthropoda > Malacostraca > Decapoda > Atyidae > Halocaridina > Halocaridina rubra. The sequence goes on from JAXCGZ010007795.1 coordinate 32,933, forward strand.
AATTACCTCGTTTCTGATCTTATCGCTTCTTGTCAGCCCACACATCCATCTCAACATCCTCAACTCTCCCACATCCAGTTTTTTCTCTTGTGTCTTCTTTATTGCCCATGCCTCTGCTCCATACATCATCACAGGTCTCACAACTGTCTTATGCACTTTAACCCTCAACTTAATCCCTATTCTCCTGTCGCACAGCACCCCAGGCACTTTCTTCCAAATCTTCCCTCCCGCTTGTATTCTGTGGGTTATTTCTGACTAGATCACCATCCTCTGCTACTGTTGATCCCAAATACTTGAACTTTTCTACTCTTTTCAACACCTCCCCCTGCAAGTTGACCTCCCCATCCTCATCATCTCTCAACCTCAAGTACTCTATCTTCTTCCTGCTGATTCTCAGTCCTCTATCCTCCATCACTTTTCTCCACTCCTCAAGCTTCTCCTCCACTACCTCTCGTCTGTTGCTACACAGTACAATGTCATCTGCAAAGAGCATACACCATGTTGACTGATCTCTAATACCCTGGGTTACTACATCCAAGACCAGATCAAATAGATATGGACTCAAAGCAGACCCTTGATGCAGACCAACTTTTACTGAGAGACTTTTCGTCAAGCCTACACTGCTCTTAACATTTGCCTCTGCCCTCTCATACATAACTTGGGTGATTCTTACATATTTCTCGGGGACTCCCTTTTCTCTAATACACCTCCACACCTCTTGACGTGGTACTCGATCATATGCCTTTTCCAGGTCAATAAAGACCATATGCAGTCCTTTCTGTTTCTCTCGATGCTTTTCCATCATTTGTCTCGAGGCAAAAATGGCAGCCACTGTCCCTCTTCCAGGCATGAAGCCAAACTGTTCATCCCCAATTGTCGTTACCTCTCTGAGTCTCCTCTCTATGATCTTCTCCCATACCTCCATAGTATGACTTAACAACTTTATACCTCTATAGTTTCCACACTCCTGAATGTCTCCCTTTCCTATATAGATTGGGATGATTAGGCTTCCTCTCCACTCCTCTGGCATCTTTTCCTTACTAAAGATCTTTTGCATTAAGTCCCACAAGATATCTATGCCTTCCTCTCCAAGACTCTTCCATACCTCCATTGGCATCTTATCAGGTCCTGCTGCCTTTCCATTTTTCATTTTCCTTACTGCCCGCTCTACCTCTCTTCTAGCCACTGTTGTTGTAACTGCTTCATTTGGAAGTCCATCTTCAAATACTGCTCTTGGGATCTCTTCATTTAGTAATCCTTCAAAATAAGTTTCCCATCTGCTTTTTATTTCATCCTCTTCTGCTAGAACTACTCCATGGTTATCCTTTATTTGTCTTACTTGGCTCAAGTCCTTGGATGAAGCATCTCGGGCCTTTGCAATTTGCCATATTTTCTTCTCTCCTTCCGGTGTTTCCAGCTCTTCATAGACTTCATTCAGTGTCTCTGGCTTTGCTTTTGCTACTGCTCTCCTTGCCTCCTTCTTTGCCTGCTTGTACTCTTCTTTATCCTGCTCCAGGCCTGATAAATCTTTTTCTTAGCTTCTTTCTTGTTCTTCACCCATTCTTGCACTTCCTCATTCCACCACCATGACTCTTTATCATTTGGGGGTTTCCTTCCTGATGACTTTCCAAGTACCTCCTCACCAACCCTCAAAATCACGTTACTATTCTCTGTCCACCATTCTTGTACATCCTCATGCAACCTTATCGCTTCCAACACTCTTCCCTTAAACATAGTTCTCAGCTCTGCATCTTTCAATCTCAACCACTTTATCTTTGGGTTCATCCTCGGCTTCTTACTTTTCCTACATTTCCTGAGCCTGCAATCAGTTACTACTATCCTATGTTGCACTGCTACACTCTCCCCATTTATTACTTTACAGTTGCTAATCTCATTCAGAAGGTCTCTCATACACAAAAATAAATCTATCTGGCTCTCCCTCCCACCACTACTGTATGTAATCAATCTGTTTTCCTTTCTCTCAAAGAATGTGTTGACCAATGCCAGATCAATTGCCACTTCAAAATCAATCACTCTCTCTCCCCCCTCATTTCTCTCGCCCACCCCCCATGAACTCTACCTATCCCATCCCTCCCAATTCCCAAGTGGCCATTTAGATCTCCCAAAATTACCCTCTCCCTTTTAGGAATTGTTCTAAGCTCCTGGTCCATCTCCTCCCAAAATACTTTCTTCTCCTCCTCTGTACAACCAGTTTGTGGGGCATAGGCACATACCACATTGACTACCATTTCTCCCAGTCCCAACTTTAAACTCATAATTCTGTCACTCTTTCTATTCATACCAAGTAAGCTTTCCTTCAAGTCTTTGGATAGTATTATTTCTACACCATTTTGATCACAGTATGTGGAATAATTTTTGTTTTTAATATTTGATCACTGTATGCTAGTTACTTTATTTTGAATTTTTTATCACGATATGTGGAATAGTTTCTTAAATTTAATTTTTGATTGCCGTTTATGAAGTTTTTTTATTTGCAATTTATAAATTTTTGTTTTAAAACAATTTATCATAACTAGAGCCAAAGACTTTGCTATGTCTTCAAATATTAAAAAGAAAGCATTCACTGAAATGAGTTTTTTCTTTTCAAGGTTCGTTTATTTTTTTTTATTTTATAACAAATTTTTTCAGCTTATGAACATTTACGTAAATAAACCTTTAGAATTACTCCAAAATACAAAACACTGTAAAGTATATATATTTTTTTTATTATATTCAATTATTTATCTCATATTCAACTATTGTGACATGGAAGATCACGGTGACAGTGTTTAGAGCACTCGACTCGAGAAGTGACAACCAAGTGGTCGAACCCACCATGGGCGTTAGAAAGGGCATCCAGCCTTTGTGACTTTACTCATGTAGTAGGTGGGCCCATGGCACCATCCGCCCATTGCAGTGGTGCAGCTGAAGGTTGTTTAGACTTGAATAGGACTGTCTCGGGCAGTTTGCTGTTAAGTCTTCTTTCATTTACGGTTCTTTTTTTATGCCTACTTCAACACTGAATACTCTTGGATATTCGTTACACATCTCTCATTATACCCTCACTTCTGACAAGTCACAACACTCTTCAACACTGTTTCTCTTTACTTTGTTTTCTTCGTGCTCAGGCATGGTGAGGGCAGTTTTATTTTATTTTGTTTTTTTTTGGCCTGTCCGGGTGTCACACTCATGAAATACAAAAAATGGTTGGTGTTGCTAATTCTACTTAGAAACAAATTCAGAAAACCTACAGACTGAATTTTTTTTTAAATTGTATTTTAGCAGAAGTCAAACAAATTCTTATAGTACTTATATTACTTGCTCTACATGAAAGAGGCAATTTGTTATATGTATAAAAAAGATATATTTGTATACAGTCTCTAATAAAATATATACTGAGTTATCAAATATAAACTGCATTTGTCTTGGACCTGTATTTAAAAGTACAGTAACGGCACTTAAAATCATTAATATGTAAAGTATATTTTAAAATAATTTTTCACTGGCTTTGTAATTTAACAAAAACATCATAAACGTATATTTCTGTTGTTAGTTTTGCCTATTTGACTTCTGCTGATTAACAGTAGCAGTGAGCTGTTCAACAGTGGTTTGCAAATTGAAGATCATGGCTCGTAAGTCGTCCAAACGAGCATTTGAATCGGGAATGACAGGACGACCGAGAGTAGCGGATGGTCCTAGCGCCGAAGAACGTATTGATGGTTGAGACTGTAGAACGAGATGCGTGTGCTCGGCAGCGTCTTCTTCCACGTCTGCATCACTTGTGAACGTCCAGCGCCAAGAGTTTCTTGGGACAGCAATGGATGTGGGTCTGCTGAGCGAATTCCTTCTAAAAACAGCCAGTTGACTTGTTGCATTAGATGATTGCATATGTACTGATTTATGCTGCCATCCCACCCCAGACTGCAGAGCTCGAAGATGTAACAGGCGATCGCGTTTATCTACCTCGTGTTCATGAAGAGCTATGTTAACGGCCTCACTTAGCAGTTCCTTTGGGAGCGATGGTTCATTCTCTGGAGGAATGAATCCAGACACAAATATTTCAAAAATCTTGATGAGATATTTACGGGATGGGACCAGTTTGACCAACATCAAAAACATGGCATCGATAAAACCAACCGTGCGGTTGGGGAACACCGAGATTGATGGTTTTAGCTGGCAGCCAGTTAGACTTATGTTGTTTAAAAGGCATCTCTGGATACTTTTTGGCATAAACCGACTTTGAAATAATGCTTCCACTTGCGCCATTAATTCTACGTGTCTTGTGAGACGCAAAACCTCTGATCTGCAATATAACAAAACTTCATTACAAAAAATTAGAAGAAGAATTAAATGATGTGTTTCACTTCCAAAGCTTTACGAGCATTGGGTTCCTTAGATGTCTATATCATTCAAATTATATCTTTCGACTTGTCCCATCAGGAATCGCTGCAGCACATGAATCGTCTCCATATCACCCTAGCCTCTGCATCCTCCATCATCACATCACACACCCTTCTAATAAAAATAGTAATATATACATACAGACACATACACAATGGCCACAATCTCACTTGTAAACAAGGAGGGTGCTGAGTCAAGGTGCACACATTTGCTATAAGCCAAACCTATTTCAATCACTCCTCTTAGTGCCTTGGGGATGATAATAATAGTAATAACAAAAATAATTCTTTGTTTAATGATTAAATTATTATTTTTTCAGAATGCATGTCCAGAATTCTTTGCCAACAGATAAGCTTTTTATCTTGTAATCTCTATATATGAGCAACAGCTTGGTTATATAAAGGGTTTTTTCTAGTGATTGTTTATACATGTCTAGAGACTTCTATTATGAGAGTTAAGTTCATTATCAATTATTAATATTTAATTCTTTAACATGATGTCAGAACAAAATGAGATTCTCTGATAATGTATTTTTAAAGCTACCCCCTAAAGAGGGGTACGAATTCTTCCTCTGTGCTCCCGTGTGTGCTGTAGAAATCAGCTAAGTATAGGCGAAGCAAGAAGACTAGAAATCCCCTCCTTTGTATATTCCTTCCACAAAAAGTCAAGTTGTTTGCTTTGACACAGCCTCTTGTATACGAGGGACTAGGGCTACTGCATATAGCTAAATTTCTAAAGTTACCCCATATTTTCATGACACTTGGAACACCTCACGTAGGTAGCCCCTTTAGATGGGACACATGGCTAGAGGCTCTATTGCAAATAGGAAAACCCTCAGCAGGTAGCCCTTCTCAATGGGACATGGTTTGCTTAAGTATTCATTGCCTTTTACAGCTGTGTTATTAGAGAAAATTCTAGGAATCTAATTAAAGTACTTTTTTAGAATGGAAAAATCTTTCTTCAGTGAAATGAAATTGCGGAATGTAACAGCTAAAAAATAAATATTATATCCTTTTACGCATTTTATAAAAATACAATAAAAAATGCATATGACATACAATATTAAAAAGTTAATTCAAAGAAATTTCATAATCTGCATATGATAAAACCAGACCTTTATATAAAAGAAATGGAAGAATCATTATATGAAAAGCATCCTTAGTTTTATGGATAAAAATGGATATAAAAAAAAAATCTGGCTCTCAGAAACCACTGCTGCAATAATAAAATAGAGGGATGGCTGAGTCAGAGCAAAAATTGACACTGGGAGGATATACAAAGGAAGGGAATGCTAGTCCCATTGCTTTGCCCCATTTAACAGGCTTTTATGACACAGAGGAGGTATCCTTGCCCCCTCCCCCAGGGGAATATTATTTATACAGGAAAATGTTACCTCTGTCTGATGGCATACATATCGCTGACAGCCAAGCCGACCAATAAGTTTGACAGTATGATAAAAACGAGAACGATGAAAACCACAAGGATGAAAATACTCAGCACTGAAATTCCACTTTCGAGAAAGGTGGACTCGTAATCTAACTCGCCGGTCATCATAACCTAAATAAAAAAGTTGTGACAAACACTGAATATTATCAAATGCACTTAGCAAATAATGATGTAAAATTTAAAATAAAGTTGTAATTGCTGTTGGTGGCTTTCTCTACCAGCTGCGTAGTGTGTCGAGGTAGGGCTGAAGGAGGTATGCAGCTGTATTTACCTGTTTGTACTTACAGGAAAGAGTCCCATACTCGTTACTCTCTGGATCCTTTGGCAGTTCCATTTTTGTGCTCAATGATAGTACCTCCTCGCATAGCGAATTCCAATCATCAACTAATCTTACACTAAATATGTACTTTCTTACATCCTGCAAAGACATTTTCTTACAAAGCTTCCAACTATGACCTCTGGTTCTAGAGCCAGCAATATCAAAATATCGATCCCTATCCACTGTGTAAACTATGAAGGAATATAAAAGCAGTCACAATATTCCCCCTCATTGTCCTAGCTTCGAGTGATGGTAAGTCTAATTCCCTTAGCCTTTCCTCATAACTGAGACTGCGTATTTCTTACACCAGTTTCACGGCATGTCTCTGAACTTTTTCCAGCTTATTTATGTGCTTTTTCAAGTGTGGAATCCAAAAGGGGGCTGCATATTCAAGCTTTGGCCTCACATAAGTTATATATATATTTCTGATCATTTCTTTGTCAATGTGTTTGAAGGCTACCCTTACACATGCTTAGAAAGCATATGTTACCCTTACTATACCATTTATAGGTGTTATGTCATATATGTAGAAAGTTATGTGTATTCAGTGTGATTAAGGTGTGGATAAGTCATGCATGTATAAGTTAAAGAGTGTGAGTGATAAGACTAATCATTAAGGGAGTCTGTGTGTAAAGTTTCTGATGTTTAATGACTGACCAAACAAATGATACATGTGCATATCTACGTGCGAGGTAGTTGGCCAGCCATCTTTTTGTTTTCTTATGCATATTTGTATATAAACTTTTATTTGTGAGGTTGAGGTCGGAGATAGAATCATAGGCTTTACCAATGTTATATGTGATAAGTACTTAATTGATAAGAATTGTAAGTCCTTATTTTATATATCACTAATTTTTAGAAACATATTCGACGTAAAACCTTCATTACTTTACAATGCACTAGAAGCTTTAGGATACTCTATATTTTAGTCAAAATTTCAAGAAAAACTTTATATAATAATACCGTACTTAATTACTTGATTTTACGTAGATTTTTATAATAATAATAATAATAATAATAATAATAATAATAATAATAATAATAGTAATGTAAAGAAATGAGAATGATTCATGATACTTACCAAAGACGTAACCAATGATATTCCGGGATTATCGAATATGGCCTTGTGTCTCAAAAGCACGTGGAATCCTAGAGCGAAAGCCACCAACAAGAAAATATACATGGAGAGAAACTTCATTACATTTTTAGCAACAGTGGAGAACATGACAATATACACTCCACAACTTGGAAATTGTCCTGTGAATAGCATAAGTCTAACCCAGGCTAGAATAATAGATATAGCTCCCACTTTTTGTTGCCAGGATGCCAGACAACACGAGGTTACACTAGCATACTGCCCCATGTCAAAACCACCAATTAACAGTTGGGGAACGCAAATCACTAACGTTGCATCGAATATGTTGCCAATATTACATATGTACAACAAAGGATTCTGACACAATTGGACAACTTCTCTTAATGTCAGAACACTAGAAAATATGATTAAACACCACCAGCTGAGTCCTACTAAGCCTGCTTCTATACCAACCCACAAACACCGAGTGTCTGATATATTTAGAGTTGAGTTAGTGGTATTTCTACTGTTTGAACTAATATTACTGCTCTTGATATCCTTCGCACAATTTTCAGTTGATAAAAGGAAAGCAGTGAGGCTAAGTACAAACAGAAGATAGAACAAAACATTTGCCAGAAAATATTTTCTTACTTTACACCACTTTAGGTGCAGAAATGTATGACAGAGAGGATGTCTTAATAACCTTTTACGTCCAGCCCATAAGATATAATGTAGCATAGCCACTTCAGCGTCCTTTAGCAATGGAGGCGGAAGTTCTGACTGAGGATTCAAAGGAGACTGACGGTGAATTTCACGCAGCTGTCTGGCATCCACAGTTAGAGGGCCAAAATCAAAATCCAGACGCAGATGCTGAGAATCACGTACAGATGTATTTGAGCAAAATGATCGGTTAAGGGCAACAGGTACGAGAGAAGGAAAGCTTTCTACCATTCTCCACATTGCAAATCCGTCTTGAATACAGCTTCCTTTGGCAACCAAAAGCTGCACAGCATGTAGCACAAAATCCCTCGTACATGGTCGACCCCACCACATGGTTCGTCGAAGTGCCAGGGAGAGAGCATTATAACCTTCGTCATCTTTGGCAGCTACAGATGCCCCTTGTGAGAGTAAAAGTTCTAAACAAGCTCCATCAAATTCATCATCGACATAATTTACAGGTCGAGCTGCTACTAAATGCATTGGGGTGTGTCCCTGGGCATCCCGTGCATCAATGGTACACCCTAATTGCAGTAACACAGACACAGCTTCTAAGGACCTCGCTCCAAGAACAGCACAGTGCAAAGGAGTACGACCTTCGTTGTCTTTCATATTGAGTGTTTCTGTGCTGCGTTTATCAACAAGTACTTTGATTAATTTGGCACTTCCTGCCGTTGCAGCATTATGGAGAGGAATACGCCCTTCCTGATCTAACTTACGACGATTAGCACCCTTCTTCAGCAGTGTTTCTACAACACCAATGACACCCCTATCAGTTGGGTCTTGATTTGCAGCCCTGGCTGCGTAATGCAAGGGGGTGCGTGAATGAGCGTCTGTGCTATCAGGAGAAGCACCTTGTGAGAGAAGGAGAAGTACTGTAGGTACATGTCCTCCTGCAGCTGCCATATGAAGAGGAGTAACTCCATTAGCGTCGGCAATACCAACACGGGCACCTCTCTTAAGTAGCTCATCCACTACCTCCAAACAATCATGTTTTACGGCATAAATTAATGGAGTCCTGTTACCTTTTGCAGCTTCCTGATGATTTACAGAAAGACCTCTAGCTAACTGTGCTAGAACACCAGGTAAATCATTTGTCTTGAGAGCTTCAACTAACAAGGAAAATCGAGCATCTGGTTGAGGACCCCTAAGAACTGGAGTCTCTTGAGAAGCACCATCAACGGAGCTCATACGGCCTAATATGATCTTCCGGCTGCTCATGATAGTACTGATTACATCACTTTGGAATGCACTTTCAAACAGTATATATGAGAACTTACAAGAATTCCCTCAGAAATTTTCAAGCTATCATATTATTAACTTCAGTGCATAAAGATTTGACTTATAAGTCAGCGTTTTGGTATGGCTACATGATTACTTCTAAATATGTACATAATTATAAAGTGACAGCACAGCATTTTTATTCCATATTCAGACGGATTCAATTAAGTGATCACCATGCCAAAAAGATGAAAATTGTTTATGCTTAAAAAATTAACAATTATAGTTTAGGAAAGATATGATAAGTGTCAATGAATCGCATATCCGACGGAAAAACAAACAGGTATCTCGTGGGTTTCAAAGATTCGGGACCTTTGAATCACCAGTCTTTTAATCTACAATATACAACACAATTTGCAGTAATTAGAAAGGTCTTTTGAGCCCGTGAGTGTCACCTACAATATTTGTGGGTTTGAAGCTGGTCAATCTAAAATTGGAAAAGTCTTTTGCACCAATAAATTTCACTTGCATGATTCATGAGTTTAAAACCATCTAAACTATAAAACACTTCTTGTGTTCATTCTAACTGAGAACACCAACTCTAGATGAATGTGCTCATGCATTTCAAGAAAAAGGATTACAGTATCCACACTAATTTTCTATTTTAATTCCAATCTTTCTGGGAGATAAAATAGATGTGTCTTCTTTTCTGTCTGGTTTCTCCTTTGTCTCGTAAAAGAAACACTGCAATGTAGTCGAATTTCTGAGGAAAAAAAAATACATATCAAATGAGAATCATACTAATATGAATGTACATACTGTATACAATATTCATAAAAAGGGACTTCCGTAGCATAGTGGTAGAATGCTCGACTTGGTAGGTGATGGATCCTCGTTTGAACCCAGGCTAGGGCGTCAAAAAGGGCATCATCCAGCCTAAGTTCCCCCTAAACGGAGACTAACAGTCACACATAAAAAGATGTAATTTTATGCAACACTTCAACCGGTCCTCTGATTTCAGATAAAAAGAATAAAATTAAAATTTTTCACATGCAGCTCTATAGCTTAGCATAGGAGAGAGAGAGAGAGAGAGAGAGAGAGAGAGAGAGAGAGAGAGAGAGAGAGAGAGAGAGAGAGAGAGAGAGAGAGAGAGAGAGAGAGAGAGAGAGAGAGGTGATGTAGTTCTCACTCTCTTACTGTTCTTCTCCCCCGAATTATAATATCTTATTCATTGGTAGCGTGATCGGTGATAACAGATAAGCATCTTCTTTATGGGTGTTTACTTGGACAAACAATTAATTCCTCAGAGCTCCAATTACTGCAGTTCCCTGTCACTATCGATTCCTGATTCCCGCCCCCAAGGGGGAGACTGCTAAGTTGTGGACGTGACTTCTGCCCCTGGCAAGTCTGATCTCTCACTAACTGGGCTCTGTTGCCAGTCGTGGAGGTCGGTGGGTATCGAGTGCGTCACTGCCATCTGGCAATTCTAGGCATCTATGAAATGCCGTGTGAGGCTATATGCATCTATGATATTCCTTACGACAAGAGAGAGAGAGAGAGAGAGAGGAGAGAGAGAGAGAGAGAGAGAGAGAGAGAGAGAGAGAGAGAGAGAGAGAGAGAGAGAGAGAGAGCATTAGTCCTTCAGTGAATCAATCTAGCTAGCTAGCTAGCTAGCTAGCTAGAGAGAGAGAGAGAGAGAGAGAGAGAGAGAGAGAGAGAGGAGAGAGAGAGAGAGAGAGAGAGAGAGAGAGAGAGAGAGAGAGAGAGAGAGAGAGAGAGAGAGAGCATTAGTCCTTCAGTGAATCAATCTAGCTAGCTAGCTAGCTAGAGAGAGAGAGAGAGAGAGAGAGAGAGAGAGAGAGAGAGAAGAGAGAGAGAGAGAGAGAGAGAGAGAGAGAGAGAGAGAGAGACCTGACGCCATCAAGGACTCAAATAATGGTCTTATTTTACGTATGATTTAATCCTAACATACTCTCTTACTTCTGTTGTGATTCATCTCATACACATATACATCTACATATGCACATAAACACTTGAAACTGACATTTATTAAATATGGTCTCCAAGAAGTTTTGATATAGTGGTGCGCAGCCTTTACAATGAATGTATTTGCCCCGAAGAGGCAGCACTAATTAAGCAAATAATGTACAATATAAGTAACAAGCAAAAATATAAACAAGATGTGAAGATCAAATAAAAATTTTTAATGAGTAAGCAACTGTGTGATTACCTAATGGTGATTACCTAATTGTGTTTACGGGAAAGAGCCCAAAGCTCGTATCTTCCCGTCTCCTCATCGGTTCCATTTTAGACTTAGTCATACTTATCATACCTGTCCTTAAAACTATGGATTGAGATAGCATTAACTACCTCCTCGCTTAGCCAATTCCAATTATCAACTACTCTTACACTGAAAAAGTATTTCCTTACATCCTGCAAACAAGTTTTCTTACGAAGCTTCAAACTATGACCTCTAGTTCTAGAGCCAGCCATATCAAAATATCGATCCCTATCCACTCTATCATAACCATGAAGGAATTTAAAGACTGTCACCATATCCCCCCTCACTCTTCTAGCTTCGAGTGATGGTAAGTCTAATTCCCTCAGCCTTTCATCATAACTGAGATTGCGTATTTCTGGAACCAGTTTCGTGGTATGTCTTTGAACTTTTTCAAGCTTAGCTATGTGTGTGTGTGTGTGTGTGTGTGTGTGTGTGTGTGTGTGTGTGTGTGTGTGTGTGTGTGTGTGCTTACCTACTTGTGTTTACGGGAAAGAGCCCAAAGCTCGTAAATTCCCGTCTCCTGATCGGTTCCATTTTATACTTAGTGATACTTATCATACCTGTCCTTAAAACTATGGATTGAGATAGCAATAACTACCTCCTCGCTTAGCGAATTCCAATTATCAACTACTCTTACACTGAAAAAGTATTTCCTTACATCCTGCAAAGAAGTTTTCTTACGAAGCTTCAAACTATGACCTCTAGTTCTATAGCCAGCCATATCAAATTATCGACCCCTATCAACTCTATCATAACCATGAAGGAATTTAAAGACTGTCACCATATCCCCCCTCAATCTTCTAGCTTCGAGTGATGGTAAGTCTAATTCCCTCAGCCTCTCATCATAACTGAGATTGCGTATTTCTGGCAACCAGTTTCGTGGCATGTCTTTGAACTTTTTCAAGCTTAGCTATGTGCTTTTTCAAGTGTGAATTCCAAAAGGGGGCTGCATATTCGAGTTTTGGCCTCACATAGGTTACATAAATATATCTGAACATTTCCTTGTCCATGTGCCTGAAGGCTACCCTTACATTTGATAAGAATGCATATGCTGCCCTTACTATGCCATTTATATGTATTTCTGGAGACAAATTTGCCAGTATGTTTACTCCTAGATCTCTCTCATTTTCTGTCTCTTGAAGTTGTACTCCAGCCACCGAGTAGTCAAGCTTGGGCCTTCTTGCACTTGTACCCATTCTCATTACCTTACATTTTGAAGTATTGAATTTCATTAGCCACTTTTCTGACCACTCATGCAGATTATTTAGATCTTCCTGAAGTTCTCTACCATTGTTCTCGTTTTTTACTTTCTTCACAATCTTTGCATCATCTGTAAACATATTCATGAATGAATTTACAGACTCTGGTAGGTCATTTACATATACAAGGAACAAAAGTGGCCCTAAAACTGAACCCTGTGGAACTCCACTACTAACTCTACTCCATTCAGACACTGAGTGTCTTACTCTAACCCTCTGTTCCCTTCCTTCTAAGTAAGTTCTTATCCATTCCAAGACATTTCCACCTATTCTAGCCATTGCTTGCAGCTTCCTAATAAGTCTCCCATGTGGAACAGTGTCAAACACCTTCTGGAAGTCTAGGAATATTCAATCTGCCCAGCCCTCTCTTTCCTGTAATATTCGGCTTACCTCATCATAAAATTCTAATAAGTTTGTTACTGTTGATCTACCTTCTCTGAAGCCATGTTGCCTCACTGACAAAAAGTTGAAGGATTCCACGTGAAGAGAGATATGTTTCCTTGGTAGTTGCTCCATAACTTTGCAAACTATGCTGGTCAAGGAAACTGGTCTATAATTCAGAGCCGTATCCCTCCTTCCCTATTTGAGGATAGGTATCACATTTGCTTGTTTCCAGCATCTTGGAATCTCCCCTGACTCCAGTGACTTTTTAAATATGATACTTAGTGCCACTGATATTGAGTTTGTGCATTTTTTAAGTACATGAGGGGATATGTCATCAGGACCTGTAGCTTTATGAACATCTACATCCATCAGTGCTTTCCATACCTCTGTGGCTGTAAGGTTGATGTTCTCTAATACGTGTGTGTGTGTGTGTGTACTAGTAAAGCTAATCTTATCCAGTGTCCACTAGTAAAGTTAAGCTTTCCAGGTGTCATCTAGTAAATACAATCCATGTATCCACTAGTAAAGTTAATCTCTCGCAATGTCCACTTGTAAAGCTAATCCCTCCCAGCGTCTATTAGTAAAGCAAATCCCTCCCAGTGTCCACTAGTAAAATTAATCTCTCCCTGTATCTAGTAGTAGCGCTAATCCCTCCCATTGTCCAGTAGTAAACCTAATATCTCATTGTGCCCACTTGTAGAGATAATCCCTCCCAGTGCCCAATAGTAAAGCTAATCTCTCCCAGTGTCCACTAGTAAAAATAATCCATCTCAGTATCCCTCCCAGTGCCTGCTGGTAAAGCTAATCTTTCCCAGTTTCCGCTAGTAAAAATGATACCTCCCAGTGTCCACTAGTAGAGGTAATCCCTAACAGTGTCCACTAGTAAAGATAATTCTTTCCACATTCCACTAGCAAAGATAATTAAAGTAGCGCTCCCTATCCACTCCTTCCAAACTTTGAAGAAAATGAAAAAAACATTACCATATCCCCCCTCTTCCTTGTAACTTAGTGATGGTAACTCTAACTCCCTCAGCCTTTCCTCAAAGTTGGAATCATGTATATCTGTCACCAGCATCGGAGAATGTGTTCGCACTTTTTAGAAGTTATTTATATCCATTTTTCAAGAGTAAATTCCAGATGCGATTACCTAATTGTGTTTACGGGAAAGAGCCCAAAGCTCGTATCTTCCCGTCTCCTGATCGGTTCCATTTTATACTTAGTGATACTTATCATACCTGTCCTTAAAACTATGGACTGATATAGCATTAACTACCTCCTCGCTTAGCCAATTCCAATTATCAACTACTCTTACATTGAAAAATTATTTCCTTACATCCTGCAAACAAGTTTTCTTACGAAGCTTCAAACTATGACCTCTAGTTCTAGAGCCAGCCATATCAAAATATCGATCCCTATCCACTCTATCATAACCATGAAGGAATTTAAAGACTGTCACCATATCCCCCCTCACTCTTCTAGCTTCGAGTGATGGTAAGTCTAATTCCCTCAGCCTCTCATCATAACTGAGATTGCGTATTTCTGGCACCAGTTTCGTGGCATGTCTTTGAACTTTTTCAAGCTTAGCTATGTGCTTTTTCAAGTGCGGATTCCAAAAGGGGGCTGCATATTCGAGTTTTGGCCTCACATAGGTTACATAAATATTTCTGAACATTTCCTTGTCCATGTGCCTGAAGGCTACCCTTACATTTGATAAGAATGCATATGCTGCCCTTACTATGCCATTTATATGTATTTCTGGAGACAAATCTGTCAGTATGTTTACTCCTAGATCTCTCTCATTTTCTGTCTCTTGAAGTTGTACTCCAGCCACCGAGTAGTCAAGCTTGTGTTTGAGAGTGTATGAGTGTGTGTGTACCATCACGCGCACGTACGTGCGAGGGTGTTTTTTCAGACTTAGCTTGAGTTACTGTCTAAGCTAAATATGACGCAACACTATTAATAAGACGGAAGAAGTTATTTGTTGCAGGTTGCATATCAGCTCAGTTGATGCCCGAAGGAGCATTGTTTGTATACATTTGGAGAGAGAGAGAGAGAGAGAGAGAGAGAGAGAGAGAGAGAGAGAGAGAGAGAGAGAGAGAGAGAGAGATACCCACACACATTAGCTTCATATCAGAGCTGACACTAACCAGAACTGAATATTATCACAATCTGCTCTCTCTCTCTCTCTCTCTCTCTCTCTCTCTCTCTCTCTCTCTCTCTCTCTCTCTTACGCCTTCAAGGATCGAATGTTATATACCCTATATTCATGCGATAAAAAAGAAGACAATAATTTTCAGTTAGCTAAGCAAAGCAGTATAAGAAAAGATCTAATACAGACTAGTTCATCTTCTTCTTCCTTCGACCTTATTAATCCCACTGAATAGCAGGGTCGGCCGCTAGAGTCAACTTCCTCCACTTGTTCCTATCCCTTGCATCTCCCTCCTCCAATCCAACTTCAACCATATCCCTCCCCACCACGTCCATCCATCTGATCCGCTGGCGCCCCACACTCCTTCTCCCTATCACTGGCATGTTCTTAGTTCTCCTGATTGGTTCCTCCTCCTTTCTTCTTACTACATGGCCATAGTATCTCAGACGAGCTTCCCTAGTTCATCACCGCCTCGCAAATACGTAGTGTAAACCAAAAACTTGAAACCAAATATTTAAAAACCTCTTATAATAGTAATAATAATAATAATAATAATAATAATAATAATAATAATAATAATAATAATAATAATAATAATAATAATAGTAGTAAAACTCCAAAAGGTATAAGTATATACAATATGTATTTCTGGCATAGTAAAATAATATCCATAAAATATCAGACTACTGCGTCCATCATCAGAGGGGGTGCCACTGCTTTATCCCCCCAGTTGATGGAGGCAGTAGTTTCCGAAAGTCTAGGGATTTCTTTTTCTTTTCAAGAGTGTGATACCGGGTGGGTAAAGAAAATTGCTTAATCTGGCCCGGGCACCAACAAAACATTTAAGGAAAAACTAGCATCTTACGGACAGGACAGAAATAAGAGAATGATAAACAATAAAATATATGATGATAATAAAGAATAGAGGAGAAACTAGATACGGGGAGTAATGTCACTTGTCAGATGTGAGGGGATACCAAAGTATGTGTAATGAATACACCAGAATATTCGGTGTGGATGCTGGCAAAGAAAAAGAACAGCTACTGAAGAAAGACTTAGACCAATTTGAGTCTAAAAGACCTTAAGTTGTGGTATCGCAATGGGCGATTGCTGCCATGAGATATGATGGTGATTTTTATGTGTGACACCAGGACAGGAAAGAAAATTGCCCTCATCAATAAAGGCCCAGGCAAAATGAAAACATTAAGACAAAGAAAAAGTAGAAGGCTAAGGACAAGTCAAAGATGAGGTAATGATATACAAAAGAAAAAGGACAGGCTGAAAAAATAGTCGCAGTACTGAGGACCTAAAGATATGGCAGGATTAGGCCCTGAGATGACGATAGATCCGTTTCAA
Source organism: Halocaridina rubra (assembly GCA_037179515.1). Classification (NCBI taxonomy): domain Eukaryota; kingdom Metazoa; phylum Arthropoda; class Malacostraca; order Decapoda; family Atyidae; genus Halocaridina; species Halocaridina rubra. Next base: position 49,541 of record JAXCGZ010007795.1, read on the forward strand.
GACAGAAGATAGGTTATAAGAACTAGGAAAGACAGAAGGAGGAAGAGAGTTCCAGACTCTGGAGGTAGATGAAAAAAAGTAGTCAGTGTATCGACCAATCTGCGAGCTACACATCTCCACACAGTACCAGTTAAACGAGGCTGTTTGGCGAGTATTACGCAGCCTCGGCAGTGGGGGAGTGATGCAACTCGCCAACTCATCAGAGGAGCAATGGAAATAGTAGCGATAGAAAAGAGGAAGGGATGATACATTATGGTGAAGTGAAAGAGAAGCCGGATTAAAAGTAAGAGAAGGGTCATTAATGAGTCTGGCTGCCCTAGATTCAACCCTGTCAAGGAGATAAGTATATGAAGATGCACCCAAGATGTGCGAGCAGTATTCTAAGCATGTACGAAAAGACCAGTATAGCTTTTAAGTAACGGCAAAGAGGAAAAGTAATGACAAAAACGAACAGAACCCCCAATATTTTGGATGAAGATTTAGTAATTTAGATTATGTGATCCCTCCTAGACAAGTTATAGGCTATGTTAGAGGCTATCTAGATTCCTAATAAGTTAATAGAATTAAGTGGGTAAATTTCGTTAGTGTCAAAGACAATAGCGCTATCAGAAGGAGAAGATAAAAACTTAGCCAGAAACAGTCTTGGAAGCATTGAATTTAACTAAATATTGAGTGCCCCACTCAGATACCCTGTGCAAATCGGAGTTGAGAGTAGAAGAAAAAGCTTTACAAGACCGATTACGGATAGCAGATAAAGGCTGTGAAGAAAAGGCAGAGGAAGAATGAAGGGCAGAATCGTTGGCAAAGGCGTGAAGAAGAGAGGAGGACGGGGACTGAAGACGTTCGTTGATGAAGAGAAGAAACAGAGTAGATGAAAGAACAGAGCCCTATGGAACACCACTGGTAATAAGGAATGGGCTAGATATTCCGTCAACAACCACAGATATAAAATGGTCAGGAAGAAAACTGGAAATCAGAGAACAGAGAGAAGGGGTAAAGCCATAAGGGAGTATGGCAACAGAGCCTTGTGGCAGACTCTGTCAAAAGCCTTAGAGTTATCAAGGGCAACGACAAAGGATTCCCAATAGTTCCTCAGAGAAGATGAAAATACATAAGTAAGATAGGACAGGAGGGCACCAGTGGATCTTGCCTTGCAGAAGACGTACTGTTGATCAGAGATAAGCGAGTTAGGTTCAAGAGCTTTCAAGAAAAGAGAATTTTGAAGACATTAGCGATAGCAGAGGTTAGGGCAATAGGCCGGTAGTTTGAAAGCAGAGGTTAGGGCAATAGGCCGGTAGTTTGAAGGAATAGAGAGGTCACCCTTCTTAGGAACAGGTTGTACTAGAACATGCTTCAGAGATGATGACGATGAAGATTGTTATTACTACTACTACTATTATTATTATTATTGTTATTATTATTATTATTATTATTATTATTATTATTATTATTATTATTATTATTAAATAAAATGAATGGTTTAATTTAACTGGCCCAAATGCCAACTAGCATATGTTGGCTCAAGTAAGAAATGTGTATTAGAGTACCACGAACACCAAGGGTCATTTGGTCGTTCTGGAAAAATATTGTCAGCTCCAGTACACACAAGCATTCGAGAACACCGCTAAAATGTTTGTAAGTGTAATTTCAGCATAAATAATTTCAAATTATTATTATTATTATTATTATTATTATTATTATTATTATTATTATTGATTCTTCTCTAAGGGCAAACAAATGCGTTTCCAGCACCTATCAGTAAAATGCAAATAAATCAATAAATAAAAAAAAACATATGAAATTCGCCCTTTAACCTATCAAAACAATATCCAAAATAAATTTAAAAAAATGTAGGCCTAAACGCTGGCAACGGTTTGTCCAATCTGAAAATGCACCCTAAATTTTATAGCAACACAAAGCCTGACAATATATACACACACAAACGCCACTTGCAACAAACATATTGCAAACAAACACAAAGATGGGAAAAAATCTTCTCCCACGACGCTCTCGTCTCCTCTCTTCAACGTATAAACATATACTGCATAAACGATCAAGGATTATCTTTTTAATTCAAGCTTTGCTTGGATTAATTAACTGTGTTGGTTTTGCTCAGGTGTTAGTTCAAGGAGCGCAGCACAAAGTTATGTTTACTAATCATGACAATGTTTGTTCGCCGTTATATGTGTAACTATTAATTCCCCTTTTGAATTGGGGTGGACACAGACAGGCTGAAGCTTGGATTAATCAACTGTCTAATTGTGCTCAAGTGTTAGTTCAAGGCACGCAGCACAAAGTTATGTTTACTAATCATGATAATGTTTGCTTGGATTAATTAACTTTGCTAATTCTGCTCAGGTGTTTGTTCAAGGCACGCAGGACAAAGTTATGTTTACTAATCATGATAATGTTTGTTCGCCGTTATATGTGTCACTATTAATTCCCCTTTCGAATTTGGGGTAGACACAGACAGGCTGGAGCTGCGAAATAAAGGCTGGGTGCCCTTCCTAACGCCCCGTGGTGGGCTCGAACGCATGTTTGTTATACCCAAGTCAATGGCGCTATTCACTAGGCTACCTCGCTTCCAGCTCAATGAAATTATTTGAGCTTTAGAAAACTCTTAAAAGGTTCTTGGAAATTCTCATAAGGTCTACATCATTCTAGCAAATTCTAAAAGGTTCTTGGAAATTCTCGTAAGTTATACAGCATTCTAGAAAATTCTTTTAATTTCTTGTAAGCTCTACATTAGGAAATTACTGGAAATTCCTAGAAGTACTACAGCATTCTAGAAAATTAATTAAAATTCTTGTAAGTTCTACAACATTTCTAAAGGATCTTGAAAACTCTTGTAAGCTCGAAAATAATTTCCCAATTAGCTATTCAGCATTGATTTCTACTTGACAATAATAAATAAATAAATAAATAAAGTTGAAAGTTTCATTGCCCAGGAAACAAAAGTAAAGTTTGAAGAGAGAAAATGGGACTTTGCCAATTAACTTAGGAATGAAGCAATTGAGAAGAAAGATTTTCTGCCCAAAATAAAGTAAAAGTAAAAGTAAAAAAAAAAAAAAAGTTACAATGTGTTTTGCAATAATTATGAAATTATCGTTCACATTCAAAAGGTTAACCTACACTCTCATGAGTAGGTTTTTCTACTACTACTGCTACTATTACTACTACTGCTATTGTTGATAATACTACTACTACTACTACTACTACTACTACTACTACTACTACTACTACTAATAATAATAAAATAATAATAATAATAATTAAAGTTACATTACTACTACTACTACTACTACTACTACTACTACTACTCCACTACTACTAATACACTAATAATAATAATAATAATAATAATAATAATATTAACAATAATAATAATAATAATTTTATTTTTACTACTACTACTTGAAGTAGTAGTGGTAATACTATTACTATTACTACTACTGATAATAAAGTAGTGTCACTCTTTTTATCTATGGCATCAGTCTCTCAGTATCCTAAGAGGTGGTGTGATGTGTGGTTGAAATTAAAAGTATAAAAGACCCCTTTGTTGATAATGCAAGCCGCTTGGCACTGTTTGGAGGCACTGTTCATGGAAGACAAGTTGATTATTCCTCCTTCTTCTTCTCGTTTTTGTCAAGGGAATACACGATTGTATTAATATTTTCTATAGTGTTTTGACTCTAACGACTACTACTACTACTCTTAATAATAATAATAATAATAATAATAATAATAATAATAATAATAATAATAATAATAATAATAATAATAATAATAATAATAATAATAATAATAATAATAATAATAATAATAATAATAATAATAATAATACAAATACTATTAACAATCTATATATGCGCATTAGATAAGATACTTTATCAGAAAGAATGAATTTCATAAAATCAATAGGTGGGGGGGGGGGGGGAGAGAGAGAGAGAGAGAGAGAGAGAGAGAGAGAGAGAGAGAGAGAGAGAGAGAGAGAGAGAATCCTGTAATCACTTCTCTTAACTGAGAGACGTATCTCTCCAGTTAGACTAACTCACACTTCCTTCTTGACCAGTGTTACCAAGTTAGTTGGTCTAAAAAAAATCCTCATTTCCATAAATATGTTTATAAGTGACGATGAAGTTATAATGAATATTTTACCAACAGAGAAACTCTAAATACAAAATAACATTTAGAATGCATACGTACATATGCAGTGGCAAGTAGTCACCATGGCTCAAGCGGTAGCGTCCGCGATTCTGAGGCGTTAGGTCGAGGGTTCGCACCCCGTCACGGTCTGAGGTTAGCCAGGGCATGCACTCAGGGTAACGATTACATATGCCAAAACAAGTCCTTCACAAGAAGGCAACCGTCCTAGCCCTTGATAGAAAAGAGAGTCCGTGACGTAAAACCGGAACATACATATGCAATGGCCGGCATCTCCCTTGTGAAAGGGCTGACATATTAAGTGCACGAGAGGTGTCCACTGTATTATAAGTCACAATAAGTCCCCATATGAATGGGGGACAAAGACACTTTGAGGAAAGGGGGGGGGGAGCGAAAGCTGGATGAGCTTTTTCTAACGCCCCGAGATGGGATTGAACCATCATAAGTCGTTTCCAGAGTTGCGAACTCTACCACTAAGCTTTCGCAGCCCCCATACCTACTGTACCAATCAAGGTCGCATAGACGTGCGGAACCTCTCAGCCAAAAAATTTAATTAAAATTCTTATTCAATAAGGGTCTGCAGCAGTGGTTTTCAATATTTTTTTACCCATGGACCCCTCTTCCCTTGTTTTCTTTTTTTTGGGGGGGACCCCTTCATAGCTATTCGACAAAGGACAAGTTTATTCTCTTTTTCACTACAAAACGGGAAATAGCCATTTTTTTTTTCCCTACAGTCTTTCAAATTGGAAAAACTATTTTAATACTGAGGCGGGGAATTTCAGAAAAAATAACGTAAGTAAGTATGTACTTGGATCTTTTTAATAACTCTTACCTCGTCACGATGGAGTTCAACATAAAACTGAAGTGAACAGTTTGGGTCATGTCGACTTTTATAGGCACTGAAAATAAACATTAAAGCTCGCCGCCTGCTTCCTGAGAAAAGATAAGAGATTTTCACCTTCGTTTGTTCTTGCCACTGACCGATGGGTGAGTAGATAGGTCAAAAGGAATTATAAAAGAAATAAAGTGAGAAAGAATCATTCATAAATATTCTCTACTTATTTCAATAGGGTGTAAATTACAATGGGAATTTTTAGTAATAAAAACCGTTCTAAAGTGGAATTGTTTCATGGCCCACCAAAATATCAATGTGGACCCCCAATTTGCTATATTTTGCCTGTGGACCCCCAGGAATATTATATGGACCCCGGCTGAGAACCACTGGTCTACAGTCATGGAGACAGCGGTAGTGCAGTGGTAAGAGCCCTCGACTCGAAAAGGGACAAACCCGTGTTCGAGCCAACCGCGCGGCGTTAAGAAGGGCATCCAGTCTTAAGTCCCCAAGCTCCAGCCTTTTCTTAGCCTACCCCACTCCGAATGGAGATTAAGAGTGACATTTCAAGGGGAACATGTTGACATCTACAGTGATCAAAGAAATAAATGACCACATGTGAAAAAAGTTCGAATCCTGGTCACTGGAAGATATAGGATTCATGTTTTTAAATATTTTTTTTTATGACTGTCACACCAGGATGTGCCAAAAAATAAAATAAAATAAAACGGCCCCAACCGAGCCTGGGCACGAAAAATACATTAAGTAAAAAGTAACAGAGATGGAGAGTGTAATGACTTGTCAGATGTGGAGGGATAATAAGAGGTATGTAATGAATATCCAAGAATATTCAGTGTTGATGTAGGCATGACAAATAACCGTAACTGAAGGAAGACTTAACATCGAACTGTCCTGGACAGTCCTATTCAAGTTTAAAAATCCTTCAACTGTTATACTTATTTGACAATGTAGATGTCAAAAGAATGGTAGAATGAATGATAAATACGCAAAAATCTAACGGATATCCTTTAGTACTGAGAGAGAGAGAGAGAGAGAGAGAGAGAGAGAGAGAGAGAGAGAGAGAGAGAGAGAGAGAGAGAGAGAGAGAGAGAGAGAGAGAGAGAGAGAGAGAGAGAGAGAGTAGGAAAATAGGTGCCACATTATATAAGACGAATGCACTATTTAGCACAGAGCGAAATAAGCGTGTAATAACTTCATATACACAGAATAAAAAAAAATACTATAATCATGTGGCCTGCCCTGCTGCTCTGTACCTAGTTACTACTACTGCTGCTACTACAACTACTTTGTTCCGGCTTTACGTCACGGACTCCCTTTTCTACCAAGGGCTAGGACGGTTGCCTTCTTGCGAAGGACTTGTTTTGGCAGATGTAATCGTTACCCTGAGTGCATGCCCTTGCTAACCTCAGACCGTGACGGGGCGCGAACCCTCGACCTGACGCCTCAGAGTCGCGGACGCTACCGCTTGAGCCACGGTGACTACTGCTGCTATTACTATTACTACTAAAGGAACCCCACCTTATATCTATCCTCGGACAGCTTGCCGTTATGGCTGCTCATATCTTAAGAATTCTTTGACTGAGAAAAAAATTGGACAATAAATACAAGAACAACAACAACAACAACAACAACTACTACTACTACTACTACAGGGTAATGTAATGAAAAGTAATCTACATTCTTACATTCACATCAAACATTTAAATAAAAAAAAAATGAAACGAAAATCTTACCAGTCTTGATATTTTACCAAAAAAATAATAACTAAAATATCACTAAAAAAAAAATAAAGGTTACGAGTAATAATACTATCGCATAAACCGCTTTCACACCAAAGTGGCACGTCGCATGCCACGTAGAACGCCAGTTGAAAACGAACAGCCGGAAATATATGAAACCTTTTAGAAGTGGCGTGACACATCCCATGGGTCACGCCACTTGTGTGACATGCTTCATATATTTCCGAATGTTAATATTCAACTGGCGTGCCACGTGCGACGTGCCACTTAGGTGCTACTTTAGTGTGTGATCTACAAACCGGATTCTGCTTTTCCGAGTGATCAACACGCCCGATTTTAATTAGGCGAGTTATCTACACTTTAAAAACTAAAAGGAATAATAATAGTGGTCTGTAGGATGGAGTAAGATATATGCGACCGAAAACCATACCTAGTATTTCTAGGAAAACAATTAGCTAATATGCAGGATTAAAAATATTTTGCACATTGACTGGACGTTTGCATTGAACTTTGCATAATAAGCTAGCACAACGAAATAATGAAGTTGAATATGTTAAGTTTACTTAGGTTGAGTTAGGTAAATTTGTCTTTGGTTTTAAGTTTGGTGAGGGACATTTAATTTTTCGTAAATATCAACACATGTCACTATCTTCGTTTGTAGATCACATATTTTAGCAAAGTCTTACTAATATAGATCAGATTTCGGTTACACGCACTCATATAGCTTCCAGTTATCAGTGTTAAAATGCTAATCAACCACAATTATTTACATAAATACAATATACCTCTAAAGAGAACGGGCACGGCCTCACTTCATGTGAACTAAACGTAAACGTGATTCCATAAAAATAATGCCACGTTTTGTACCGAAAAGAGCTGGGGACGAGAAATAAAGTCTACTCGCCGATTGTATTAAATTCATTAGCTAAAAGGTTAAATTGCAATATAAAGGTGATAAGTTATAGAACCCGATATATATAATTAAATGTTAATACTTACTACCATTATAAAATATATATATGAAATCAGCTCAAACTGCTATAAATGAATATATATGATGAAATAAAACGGACTAAAGTTTGGTGAATGACTAGGAGTTAAGGGTGAAATGGTAGCAATGCCAAATTCGTACCTTGCGGTATTCCCCAATTATTTTCCTGGGTTTCCAGGTGTCCTTCCCAAGCTTAACTGTTTGATAAACGTTACTGACATTGATTATAGGTGAAGTTAGGTAATTAGATTTAATGTTATTGATTTAAATTTGCGTAATAGAAAAAATGAGTACTTTTCCTCTTTTCCCGAGGCTGCCAGGCATACGAAGTGATGCCTTTCCTATCCTGCGACACCTCCTGTCCTCCTCTATGTAATATATTTAGGTGTTACTTTGGCTTTTTATCTACGTGTCATGAATCTACTTTGGTATGCTATCTACACTTTATATTGTGATATATAACCTAACCTCAGTTTAACATTTTTAGCCCATGTCCGTGCTGTTTATCGTTAGAATATCAACGGTATGGGCATTTTATCCTTGTAAATAACAAGCCAAAGTAGCACCGATAGTTAACTAAAATACTACTACAACAACAACAACAACAACAACAACAACAACAATAATAATAATAATAATAATAATAATAATAAATAATAATAATAATAATAATAATAATGTTCCAGTTTTACGTCACGGACTCTCTTTTCTACCAAGGGCTAGGACGGTTGCCATTTTGCGAAGGACTTGTTTTGGTAGATGTAATCGTTACTCTGAGTGCATGCCTTTGCTAACCTCAGACCGTGACGGGGCGCGAACCCTCGACCTGACGTCTCAGAGTCGCGGACGCTACCGCTTGAGCCACGGTGACTACAATAATAATAATAATAATAATAATAATAATAATAATAATAATAATAATAATAATAATAGCAGCAACGGTAAATTATAAACATATATGGAAGTCCTGTTTAGTGTAAGACTAATCGATGAATGACATTTGCCAAGCGATTAAGTAGTTAACGTTATTATAGCAGCACCAAGTTTTAAAGACAAATATGGTAAGTATCATTAAGTATAAAATGGAACCGATCAGGAAAACGGGGAGCTACAATTTGGTAGGTAGGTAGGTAGAGAGAGAGAGAGAGAGAGAGAGAGAGAGAGAGAGAGAGAGAGAGAGAGAGAGAGAGAGAACTCCTACTAGCTCCCACTTACATTTATTATTATTATTATTATTATTATTATTATTATTATTATTATTATTATTATTATTATTATTATTATTAGTATTTATTCCATATCTAAAACAAGGATATGGTTAAGTGGTGTTCTACATTATCTTATCTGGCATAGTTATACGATCAGGAGAGAGAGAGAGAGAGAGAGAGAGAGAGAGAGAGAGAGAGAGAGAGAGAGAGAGAGAGAGAGAGAGAGAGAGAGAGAGAAGTGATGTAAGAAAAAGAGAGAGATACCAAACAGAACAAGGGAAAGGGCAGTAAAAGAACACACACAATAATATGAGAACAGAATAGGATTGGACAAATAAGAAGGGGGGGGGGAGAAGGGAGACAAAATGTGAGGAAGAGGAGGGAAAAAAAGGAGAAAAGAGAGAAAAGTGGAACAAAGGCATTTTTGAATGGTGTAATACATTCACTATCTTATCATGCATAGTTACGCTATTGAGAGAGAGAGAGAGAGAGAGAGAGAGAGAGAGAGAGAGAGAGAGAGAGAGAGAGAGAGAGAGAGAGAGAGAGAGAGAGAGAGAGAGAGAGATTATTTTATTTTGTTTTATTTTATTAATTTATTGCGCCAAGGCGTCAGACATTACATGGACACAGACAAAATCAATGGCAATATAATGCTTCAAATGGATACACAACCAAGAATAGAACATAGTTTACAGGTGAGAGAGAGAGATTATTTTATTTTATTTTATTAATTTATTGCGCCAAGCGTCAGACATTACATGAGTTCATACAAATAATGCTTCAAATGGATATAAAACAAGAATTGAACATGGTTTACAGGGAGGTGTACATATTGATAAAACATTGCTGCATACTAACACACAACTCACAGAATGGCAGCACAGAGTAGAGAGAGAGAGAGAGAGAGAGAGAGAGAGAGAGAGAGAGAGAGAGAGAGAGAGCGAGAGCGAGAGCGTGAGCGAGAGCGATACATGCATACGTACGTACGTACATACATACATACATACATACATACATTGTAAAGATATACGGCAGTAGGAGGCAGTGAAAGACGTGTTACTCAGAAATGTGGATACAATTGATTACAGGTAAACATTAACTGGAAAAAATGCCAGAGCTTATGATAGAGACAATGTTGTTCCGGTTTTACGTCACGGACTCCCTTTTCTACCAAGGGCTAGAACGATTGCCTTCTTGCGAAGGACTTGTTTTGGCAGATGTAACCGTTACCCTGAGTGCATGCCCTTGCTAATCTCAGACCGTGAAGAGGTGCGAATCCTGGACCTGACGCCCCAGAGTCGCGGACGCTACCGCTTGAGCCACGGTGACTACTATGATAGAGACAATAAGCACTGATAAAACTAGCACCTGAGATAAAAACGTCAATGATAATTACACGTACATGAGCATCTCAAGAGATAACAAGGCAGAAGAAACACTGACATAAATAGGCTAAGGAGGTTTTAAAACATATGGAAGATTGAAGTAGTAAGGCATGCACTCAGGGTAAGGATTACATCTGCCAAAATAAGTCCTTCGCAAGAAAGGCAACCGTCCTAGCCCTTGGTAGAAAAGGGAGTCCGTGACGTAAAACCGTAAAAAAAAAATGGAAGATTGAAGTAGTAGCGTAGTCACCGTGGCTCAAGCGGCAGCGTCCGCGACTTCGAGGCGTCAGGTCGAGGGTTCGCTCCCCGTCACGGTCTGAGGTTAGCAAAAGCATGCACTCAGGGTAACGGTTACATCTGCCAAAACAAGTCCTTCGCAAGAAGGCAACCGTCCTAACCCTTGGTAGAAAAGGGAGTCCGTGACGTAAAAACAGAACAAATAGAAGATTGAAATAGCATGTTGTCAAGATAATATAGTAAGCATTCATGAAATTGGCAATTAAGTTAGGAGGGGAATGGTTATACCAATGAAAGTATCCCCTGATGGAGAAACCACGTGGAAGAGATTGCCGACGAATCAAACTAAGGAAATCGGAGGAAAAGAAGTGTAAAGAGTTTTTTTTTTTTGGTGATGGAAAAAATGAAAGAGACTGTAAAGAATACAGGACACTGTAAAAAATACAGGACCTTATATGTACATGTTTCCCTTTTAGGTAAAATACAAGTAGTATAAGACAGATTAAACAGCCGACTCGATGTTTAATGTTCCATCTTAGAAGCCAAGATAGCTACTGCAGACTTATAACTCACTTAGTTCTGCTCATTAGCCCAGTTGAATACACCAACTCAGTCAAACAGTGAGGTATACAGTCAGCAATAAATGCTTAGGGCAATGTAATACTAAAGTATATTAGAAAACTATTATGTATCTTCGCCTAACAAGAGCATTATTCAATAATAATAATAATAATAATAATAATAATAATAATAATAATAATAATAATAATAATAATAATAATAATAATAATAATAATAATAATAATAATGATTATGATAATGATAATAATAATAATTATAATAATAATAATAATAATAATTATAAGAATAATAATAAGAAAAATAAGAAACTAATAATAACAATAATATTAATGATTATGATAATAATAATAATAATAATAATAATAATAATAATAATAATAATAATAATAATAATAATAATAATGATAATAATAATGATAATAATGATAATAATACTACTACTACTAATAATTATAATAATAATAATAATAATAATAATAATAATGGAAATAAGGAAGTGGAATATAAAGAAAAAGTAGAAGCAGCAGTCGCAACAGCAACAGCTGAGAGAGAGAGAGAGAGAGAGAGAGAGAGAGAGAGAGAGAGAGAGAGAGAGAGAGAGAGAGAGAGAGAGAGAGAGAGAGAGAGAGAGAGAGAGAGAGAGAGAGAGAAAAACGTACCCCCAAAATACTTACTGGGAAAAAAAAAAATGCGTGAAATTGAGTAATCATGGGGAGGGGCCTGTAGGCGGAGCTCCAGTAAGAAATTAGGGGTGTGACTCTTATTGCTATATTCGTAGGTTATTTTAGGATTGGTTAGGATAGTTTAAGTTTTTAAGTTTGGTTTGGTTAGTTAAACTAAGGAGAGTGTAGCTTAACTAGTTCAAGTGTATATTTCCCTCATAATCAAGCAAAAAGAAAAATAGTTAAACTTTTATCTTAAATAGTTAATAATCTATTACAATAATATAAAACAAATTAGTAACGATTTAAATGACTATTTTGAATACTATTTGATAGATACTAGTACTAGTAGTAGTTAACACCAATACCATTTAAAAATAGTTCTTCAGTTTGTGTGTACTGTATCTAAGTGGAAGATAGTGAAGAACATCTATAGAAGCATCAACTACTGGAGTGAAGGAGTGTTCTATATGTGCTATTGACAAAAAGGTGTAACAATTCTGAGTAAATCTTTATTTTCACACCCCATACAAGTGCAATGATAATACAAAACACTGAAAACATATATAAAACAGCTATTAAGGAACAGCATGAATGCCATTAACATTTTCCAGTCAAGTTTAGAACACTAAATTCTTGTTTTATGTGTAATAAGTTGTCCCCAATATGGGGTCTGTCACTCCCGAGGCAATCATTCTAACCACTCGCCCACCATTGTCCCAAAGCAGAAAAAATTAAATATAGTACAAATAAATAAAACTGTCTATATTTTATATACTATAATTAATTATAATTATCATTTTCAGAACTGCAAACTATGAGAGTGCACCACAATTTTAGCCGGCTTCAAAATCTGTCACTGTTTACTGAGAGCGAACCAGCAGGGAATGCCAGTTTCCAGGGAGTTCCTCTGACAGAGGCCATGGGCAGTCCTGAGATGGCTAGACCCGAAGCCCTAGCAAGTCAGGATAACATCACAGAAAAGGCTAGCCATATGATGGAAAAAATGTGGTTCAAAATGAGTCGAAGTGAAGGTGGTCCTTCTCTCTTCATGGACATGGCTCTGTCCTACCCTAAATTCTTTTATAGCCGAGATCTTGTGATCATCTGTTTTGTGTTTGGAATTCCTCTAGTAGTTTTTCTTGTGTTGCTGCCATCCTTCAGGAAGAAACACTGGCCCTCTATTGCGGTGGTAAGTGGTTAGACTTGATGTGTATTATTGTATCCTTAACACTGCTTGCTTATTTCATCATCGTCATCATCAAACCATGTTGCATTAACATTGCTGTTTCTTGAATAAAAAATTAACAATGGAAAATCCAGTGCCATTTGGTCATTACTTAGGTCGAGAGTCTTGCAATAGAGTAGACTAAAATTAAGTTACTGCCCCATGACAGTTCTGGACCAATGACATTTAATTTCCTTCCAGGTGATATTATGCTACCTCTGTGGCTTAGGAATCTTTTGCTCCTACTTTTCATCATCTTGGCTAACAGGACAGTCAACGGTCGAAACGTCACTAGGACCGAGAAAACCACCTGTTAAAGGAACAGTTGGTGTCATGGTGGGCTTATGGCAAGCTAACCTCACTTTAACCACTTCTGAAAAGAGCTATAACTATATGATATCTTGGTCCAGTCGTAAAGACATGCTAGAAATTCACAAATCCTCCCTGAAGAAAGGGTGGCCCTTTCCATTACTTAGTTTAACAGCTGAACTGAGTGGGGAAACCAAAGCATGGAACGGCGCCCTTGGAGATGGGTTGGTGTATGCTGGAGCGATGGCATCTCATGTCTTGGTTGCAGCAATGTTTACTTGGGTAGTCTGGATAGTTATCTTATTAGAAGCACCTGAGCTTACGAGTTATCCATTGATACTCACAAGTATTTTGATGGCATTTTCAGCCCTGGCCTACATTGGATGGAGTGCCTATTATATCCCTTCAAAGTTTATCCTGGGAGGACGTTACATGATGTTAAAATTTGGCTGGGCCTGGTGGGTGATTGCTATCCTGAGCATTCTCCTCACGATAGCTGGTATAATTATCTTAATATATGACTATTTCTATCCAGGCAAACTGGCAGCTCAGTTCAGAGTTGATTTTTACTCTCAAAGCGTTCATGTCGTGCAAGCCACTGAACTTCTGCATGCGTATGAAAATGCAAATGAATCATTTTCTAGTATCTACCCTCTGTCGTTGAGTTATTTGTGGCATGGCAATAAGTGCGAAAAAGACCAATTTCTGATGAACAAGTACAAAGAGAAATCGGTATCTGTAAGAAACAATGAAACTCAAAGTGTTCACAATAAAACCGTAGCAGATATGGATACTATGTGCGAAGACAGCAATATGACTCTGCAATATATAAACGAAACCTGGATGGATACACCAAAAGGATCCAATGTGAATGCTACAATAAGCACAACCGCCTCCTCTATAATCTTTACTAGAGCAAACTATCAAGTCATGAGTAGTGATGAAAATAAAATGGGCCTAAGGAAGCGTTCACCCACTGAGAGAGCTTTGGACAAAACCTCTAAATGTGATCCTACGCTTACCAGCAGCCACAAATTTGCTATGATTCGTAAAGGCAGAACGATGCCCAGACACGTATCGGTGCCAATCATTGTGCCCCAAGTCAGCCCTTGGAGAAACGTCTCAGGATCGCATAAGAAGTCCTTGTCCAGGATACACTCAAAGTATCGGCCAGCGTATTCCCCCAGGAAAGGAACCCTTTTAGCTTCTACTCCCAGAGGGTCGTCCCTAGCAAGCCCCATATCCCTTTCGAGGCTGGAACTGATTGACGATAAAGAAAATGCGACATATCTGTGAGGAAGAAAATCTGCCTTATCCTTGAGGAAACCTATAAAACTTGGAGGTATCTATCCTGGATTCGAACCTAGTGATTACATACAATCCATCAATATCCATAAGATGTAGACCATTAGCAGTGCGGTTGTTAACCAGTGCGTACATTGATGGCTTGTCTCGTGTCAAAGAGTTCGAATCCTGGTCGGGCACCGTTATGGTTTTTGTCTTTGAAGTTTATTTAATGTTTATTTTCTGTCAGTATATTCGGGTACAGTGTATTTAATCTTCATGTTCCTGTGTACTCTGTATAAGAATTAAATTAAAATGTGTAAGTATTTAATTAGATTAAAATGTCTCTTTATATTTAGATTAATAAAATTACATAACTAGCATCTAGAGATTATTATTTTGTTGGTTATCCAAAGAAAAATTAATTTAATTTAATTTCGAAACAATATTTAGTTTGACTTATCAATTAGGAAGTGGTAATAAATATTGTCAGATCAGTAGTCACCGTGGCTCAAGTGGTAACGTCCGCGACTCTGAGGCGTCAGGTCGAGGGTTCGCGCCCTGTCACGGTCTGAGGTTAGCAAGAGCATGCACTCAGGGTAAGGATTACATCTGCAAAAACAAGTCCTTCGCAAGAAGGCAACCGTCCTAGCCCTTGGTAGAGAAGGGAGCCCGTGACGTAAAACCGGAACCGTTATAAATATTGTCAGATCGAATTAATCACTTCAAAGAAGCTGTAAATATTAAAAGAAAAAATTAAAAGAAAAAAACTTAACAAAATACAACATCCACAGCAAAAACAAAAACAACAACAAAAACTTCAAGAACTAAAAAAACAACAATACAAAAACCAGCAATAAATACCACACAAAGCAACAGAAAAACAACAGCAACAAAAAACAACAATGACATTAAAAACAACAACAACATCAATAAAAACAGCAAAATGACAATAAAACAGCAACAGAAAAGCCACAACAACAAAAAGGTAACAAAATAAAAACAACAACAGAAACAAGAGAAAACGGCAAAGTATTTTTCTTTTTCTTTTAATATTTAAAGCTCCCATGAAGTAATTAATTCATTCTGATAATATTTATTACGTCTTCCTAATTGGAAACTCAAAGCAAGTATTCTTTAGCAAAAACAAAAACAATGACAACACTAATAACAACATCAACAATAAAAACAAGAACAAGAATATACTTAATATTATAATAACAATAAGAAGCAAAACATAAACAAAAACAATGACAAAAACACAAACACAAGCGCAAACAAAAACGAATAAGAAAACAGGAACCAAGACCAAGACCAAAAACTCCAACTCCAACTTTTTTTTTTTTTTTTTTTAAGAGTGTGACACCGGGACAGGCAGAAACTGCCCTCATCAACAAAGGCCCGGGCACGAGAAAATACCAAGACGAAGGAAGAGAAAAAGGTTAAGGGCAAGGCAGAGATGAGGTAATGTCACACAAAGGAAAACGACAGACAGAAAAAAAAAGTCAAAGTAAAGAGGGCCCAGAGATATGGAGGACTAGGCTCTGAGATGACGATAGATCTGCTTTTTGAAGGATGAAAGGTCATAAGAATTAGGAAAGACAGAAGGAGGAAGAGAGTTCCAGAGTCTGGACGTAGATGGGAAGAAGCAGTCGCTGCACCGACCAATCCGCGAGCTACAAATCTCCACACAGTACCTGTGAGATGAGGCCGCTTGGTGAGTGTTACGCGGCCTCGGCAGTGGAGGAGGGATGCAACTCGCCAACTTATCAGAGCAGCGATGGAAGTAGTAGCGCTAGAAAAGCGAAAGGGAAGATACCTTACGTCGAAGAGAGAGAGAATCCAGGTTAGAAGTAAGAGAAGGATCATTAATGAGTCTGACTGCCTTAGATTCAACCCTATCAAGAAGATAAGTAAAGGAAGAAGCACCCCAGATGTGTGAGCAGTATTCTAAGCAGGGGTGGATAAGACCTTTGTAAATTTTAAGTAACTGCAATGAGGAAAAGTAATAACGAAAACGAAACAAAACCCCCAATTTTTTGGATGAAGATTTAGAAATTTGGATTATGTGATTCCTCCAAGACAAGTTAGAGGATATATGGATTCCTAATATATTGATAGAGTTAAGAGGGTAAATTTCATTAGTTTCGAAGACAATAGGGTTATCAAGAGGAGAAGAAGATAAAGAGATAGCCAGAAACTGTGTCTTGGAGGCATTGAATTTAACTAAATTTTGAGTGCCCCATTCAGATACTCTCTGCAAATCGGAGTTAAGAGCAGAAGAAAGAGTGATACGAGATTTATTACGAGTAACAGATGAAGGTTGTGAAGAAAAGGCGGAGGAAAAGTGAAGGGTAGAATCATCGGCAAAGGCATGAAGAAGAGAGGAAGATGGGGATTGTAGAAGATCATTGATGAAGAGAAGGAAGAGAGTAGGTGAAAGAACAGAGCCCTGTGGAACACCACTGGAAACAGAGAAAGGGCTAGATGTCACGCCATCAACAACTACAGATATAGAACGGTCAGTAAGGAAACTGGAAATCAGAGAACAGAAAGAAGGGGTAAAGCCATAGGCAGGGAGTTTGGCCAACAGAGCCTTGTGCCAGACTCTGTCAAAAGCCTTAGAGATATCAAGGGCGACGACAAAGGATTCCCCATAGTTCCTCAGAGAAGATGACCTTACATGAGTAAGATAGGACAGGAGATCACCAGTGGATCTTGCCTTGTGGAAGCCGTACTGGTGATCGGAGATAAGTGAGTTAGATTCATGGCGTTTCAAGAAGTGAGCATTGAGCAAAGTTTCGAAAACTTTAGCAGTAGAGGAGGTTAGAGCAATAGGTCGGTAGTTAGAAGGAATAGAGCGGTCACCCTTCTTAGGAACAGGTTGAACTAGAATATGCTTCCAAGATGAAGGATAGATACTGGTTGACAGAATGAGGCGAAAAAGACGGCAAAGCACGGGAGCCTGCTCATCTGTAAACTCCTTAAGGAACCTTGCAGGGATACCATAGGGACCAGATGCCTTGTTTGTCTTTAGTGAGCGAAGAACCTTATGAACTTTGCGTGAAGAAAGGATAAGGGAGGGCATAGGGTTATAGAGGGGAAAAGACTGAGGAACAGATGCGCTGGAATCGTTGATAGAAGAGTTGGCAGAAAAATGAGAGCCAAAGAGAGTGACTTTGTCAGTGGGAGAGCAAGCTATAGAACCATCAGAACGAATGAGAGGGGGAAAGCTTGAGTTACAGAAGTTTTTGGAGAGGTTTTTGGCTAAGTACCAGAAGCATTTGTCAGTGGGAGAGGAGTTAAGGTCATCAACTTTCCTTCTTATAAAGGAAGCCTTAGACCTTCGAATCTGAGCTGTACAGCGATTCCTAGCTATAATAAACGCAGAGCGAGTTAAATCAGAAGGAGAGGCTTGGTAAGATCGGTGAGCCTGATTCCTAGCCTGGATAGCCATGGAGCAGGCACGGTCAAACCAAGGTTTAGGGGGAGAAAAAGTTTTTGTAGAAGAGGGGATGTATGCCTCCATTCCCGCGGTCATAATCTTGACAACTTTTACAGCTACCCGATCAGGGTTGCGGGACCGAAAGCAGTAGTCATCCCATGGAAAGTCAAAGAGAAAGTTACGCAAATTTTCATATTGGGTTCGCTCGAAGTGCCAAAGGCGGCGTTGAGTAGGAGGGATTGGTGGTGGGGGAGCGAAAATGGAAGAGACAGGGATCATGGAGTGGTCAGATTTACCAAGAGGGGAAAGCACAGAATAAGAGTAGTTTGAAGGGTTAGAAGCAAAAAATAGGTCAAGAGTGTTTGCAGCATGTTCGTGACGATCAGGAACGCGAGTAGGATGTTTGATAATTTGCTCCAGATCGTGAGTAATAGAGAAAGCAAGAGCCTCGCTTCCTCCCACATCAGTGTGAGAAGAATGAAGCCACTCACTGTGGTGTACATTGAAGTCTCCAATGTAGAGAACTTCGGCATGTGGGTGAGAAGATAGCAAGGACTCATGGCACGAGGAGAGATATTCAAAGAAAGACACATACTCGGTGGAGTTTGGAGAACAGTAGCAGAAGCAAAGGATGATAGTGGTAGTGGAGAGATAGACTTTTAGCCAGAGAACATCAAAGTCAGGAGATTCAAGGTCCACGAGCCTCACAGTAGGAGTGTTAATGTTGCAGTAAGCACAGACCCCACCTTTGGAACGAAAACGAGTATACAGATTATAGTGGGAGATTTGGAAAGGGTCAGTGGAAGCATGTGTAGGCAACTGGGTTTCAGATAGGAGGAGGAGGTTAGGGAGGAAAGTGCCCAAGTGCTGTTCCACAGACGAAAGATTAGAGTTCAGCCCACGAATGTTTGAATAGTGAAGAGTGAAAGAAGCAGATCTATTGGGAGGTGCAAGGTTAAGAGCAGAACCATTACTACCACCAGGCGTGTCTGCCCTCAAGTCAATGGTGGAGTCAACACGATCCCCGGAGATTCTTCGCACCCCACTATGCCGGGTACTGGGGGCCATTAGTTGTGAACCTTCCATAAATAATGACAAAATGTGAGGAAAAGGAAAGTAAAAGAGACAGAAGTGCAGAATGTTGTGACTTGTCAAATGTAATGGAATAGCAAGAGATGTGTAATGAATATGCCAGAATATTCAGTGTAGATGTAGGCATGAGGAAAGAACCGTCCTGAAGGAAGACTCAACCTGGAACTGTCTGGACCAGTCCTAGTTGCATCCTGATACCTTCAGTCGTAGTCTTTCAACGGGCGGCTGGTGCCATGGCCAACAAAGACAACGAAGACAACAAAAACAGCAAAAAAATAAAAAGGTAACAAATTAAAAATAAAAACAAAAACATTAACAACAAAACAACAAAGACAATAAAACAAAAACATTATCAAACATAACAAAACACAGCTTCAACAACAACAACAAAAACAACAAAAGCATAAAAAGGCAAACAAAAACAAAAACAATAACACCAAGAGCAACAATACAATCAAGAACAACAAAAACAACAACAACAACAAGAACTACAAGATAAACAACAACAGCAGCAGCAACACAATAGCAAAAAACAACAAAGATAACAAAAACAACAACAACAAAACAATAACAACAAAAAGAGCAACAACAACAACAACAACAGCAACAACAGAACAACAAAAAATACAATAACAACAACAATAATAACAACAAAACAAGAACAGCATAAAAACAATAGCAACAATTAAAACAATAAAAAACATCAAAACAACAACAACAACATCAGCAACATGAAGAACAACAAAAACAACAACAGATCACGAACAAAAACAACAACAAGAACAACAAAACAATAACAGCAACAAGAACAGCAAACTACTACAAGAACAAAGAAAAAAACAACAAAAGTAATAACAACAACAATAACAAAAACAACAATATCAACAACAACAACAACAACAACAACAACAACAACAATATCAACAACAACAACAACAACAACAACAATATCAAAAACAAGATCATAAGCAACAACAATAGCAAAAACAAGATCATAAACAACAACAAATTCAACAAAAACAAAAACAACAACAACAACAATAAAAACATCAGCAAAATCCCAAAAAATCAAGAACGATTACAAAAAAACAAAAAGCTACGCAGAATTAAAAACAAAACAAAGACAAAAACAAAAACAAAAACTAATATTATGGCTAAATCAAAGTATAAACACTAAAATTGGAAGAAAAACTAAAGCTAAAATTACAAATAAAACAAAAGCAAAGTAATAAAAAAAAACTAAAGCTAAAACTAAAGCTAAAACTATACGAAACACATTAA